>CM070825.1:40282921-40585586 GCA_036326025.1 Chrosomus eos
GCCAATAAACAGCCGGTTGGTCTCGGCCATTGCAACCAGTCGCTCGCCCGGTCCATTCCTGTTGCCGCTGCCGAACGGGCCGACAGAGCGCTCGCCATCCAACAGTCTGTTCAAGAAACGCCCTGGACGCCGATGGACATGGATGTCCCCCAATGGAGAGACAACCAACGAGATCGACTATGTCCTCTGCAGCCACCGCCGCATCCTGCAGGACGTCGCTGTCATCGGCCGCAAGTTCTTTGACACGGGCAGCGACCATCGGCCGGTAAGGGCCAAGCTGGTCATCGACGGCAGGACCGAAAAGCGCGCACTGGCAGCTAGCAACCGGGCAAAGCAACCGGTCACCATTGACCTGGCCGTCTTTTACACTCTGATCGACCACACCAACTGGACCCAGCTTGAAACCGACATCGACCAGGACTACGACCACTTTGTTGGCCTGCTCAAGTCAAGCCGCGATGCAGCTGCAGTGCCGACCAACAGCCGGGCCAGCCGAATTTCGGACGCCACCAAGGCCCTGATGCAGAGGCGGAGGCAGATACGTGCTGACGGACCCACACATGTCGAGTACGGCCTGCTGTGCAAGCAGATCCGGCAGCAGCTCAAGACCGACCTCGATCAATACAGACAGAGGCGCCTGCTGGCGACAGCCGAGGCCCGCAAGAGCCTGAAAAAGTGCAGGTGGGCGATGCAACAGCAGCGTGGCCAAATACCAGCACTGAAGACGGCAGACGGGCGGACGACCAGGACTCGGTCCGGCATTGAGGCAGAGTGCAGGCGTTTCTACAATGATTTATTCGCCAGCAAGGTGCCCGTCCCCCCACCTAACCTTCAGCTCGACCAGCTGCCGCCCATCCTGCCAGTGCTGGAAAGCGAGGTCCGACATGCAGTCGAGCAGGCACAGGCAGACCGGGCGCCTGGCTTGGACGGCGTGGAGATCGATCTGCTCAAAGCAGGCGGCCACTCCCTTTGGACGGCCATGGCGACCCGATTCAGCCACTACATGGCACAATGTCAAATCCCAAAACAGTGGAAGACGGCCAAGACAGTACTGCTGTTCAAGAAGGGGGACCGTGAGCTGCTCAGCAACTACCGGCCGATCACACTGCTGTCGGCCGTATATAAGATCTTCACCAAAGTACTGCTCAACCGGTTGGCCAAGCAGCTAGACGAACAGCAGCCCGTCGAGCAGGCCGGATTTAGATCTGGCTTTAGCACCATGGATCATGTGCAGGTATTGAACCAGCTGCTCGAGCGGGCCAGGGAGTATAAGATGCCGCTGGTCCTGGCCTTCGTCGACTACGAGAAGGCCTTCGACTCGGTCGAGATCAACGCCGTGCTGCTCGCCCTTCAAGAACAAGGCATCGGTGACGAGCATGTGGCCCTGCTGCAGGAGCTGAATAGCAACTGCGCCACCACCATCACCCTGTTCGACCGGCCGCTTAACATCGAGGTCGGCCGCGGGGTCAAGCAGGGAGACACCATCTCGCCTAAGCTTTTCACCGCCTGCCTCGAGCAAATTTTCCGGCAGCTCAACTGGAACAAGGTCGGCATCAAGATCAACGGCCGCTGGCTCAATCACCTGCGCTTTGCCGATGACATCGTGCTGATAGGCTGTTCGGCGGTCGATGTACAGCAGCGGCTCGACCAGCTCAACCAGGCTGGCGCTCGGATTGGCCTCAAAATCAATCTGGCCAAAACCAAGTGGATGCGCAACGACCAGGTGGCAGACACCACCCTTCATGTCGGCCTGCACCAGCTCCAGCAAGTCGATAGCTATATCTACTTGGGCCAGGAGCTAACCACCGACCACAGGATTGGTCGAGAACTGGCACGACGACGCCGAGCCGCCTGGGTCAGCTTTGGCTCAATTGCCGAGACGGCCACCAACAGAGCCATTGACCCAGACATCAGGGCTGCCCTATTCAACAGCACCGTCCTGCCGGCCATGCTCTACGGGTCCGAGACCTGGGCAACGACGGCAGCCGACCGGCAAAAGCTGGCCGCGACTGAACACGCAATCGAGCGCCGCATGATCGGGGTTAAACAGATCGACCACGTCCGCAACGAGCAGCTGCGGGCCATGACCAGGGTGGCCGACGCGGTGGACTTGGCCGACAAGGCTAAGAAGCGCTGGGCCGGGCACCTGATGCGGCGGACGGACGAAAGATGGACGCGCGAAGTCACCGTCTGGTTGCCGATCGACATCAAGCGGCCACGCGGACGCCCTGCAACACGATGGCGCGACTCGCTACGACAAGATCTGGGACACAATTGGATGGGGCTCGCCCAGGACCGACATACCTGGGCAGATCGTTGTGGTCTGCGCTGACCATCTTTGGCCGGCGAAGACAGACCGATTCTGGATTCTGGATTCTGGATATATTGTTAGACCAATCATAAGAGCTGTGAAAAAGAAGCAAATAATCTAGGAATAAATTACATAAATGCACTTATATGATAATCTTACAGCAGTTGTCATTCACATTTTTACTATTAATAAAAAAGGGTCTGATACAGTCATGGTCAAAATTAATGGCACCCCTGGTAAATATGATCAAAACTGGCTGTAAAAAATAAATCTGCATTGTTTATCCTTTTGATCTTCCATTAAAAAAATTGGCTAAATTCTTACCTTTCATTGAAGTAAAAGAATTGAAAGTGGGGGTAAATCACATTATGAAATCAAAACACGCTGGCCATAATTATTGGCACCCCTAGAATTTTTTATGAGAAAAATATCTCTGAGGTACATTTCCATTAATATTTACCTTTTTTAGCACACCAGGGTGACTAGGAACATGAAATTGTCCAGCTATGACTTCTTGATTCAAACTTCTTGACTGTATTTGATAAACAGATGTTAGTAAATCAGGGTTCACTTGAAAATTCACATTTTCCTTGATCTCATTCTAACAACTTAATATATTTTAATGTTTCAGAGTCGATGGAAGTGAAAGAGCAAAGACAAGAACTGATTTTAAAGGTGATTATGCTGTAGTTTGTTTCAGCCTGTTGACACCAATAAAAAAAAATTAAATGTGCCAATTTACAGAAGATCTCAGACATCACCATAATGAATGAGCTGAAAACAGGGAACTTTTGGAGACAAAGAGGTTTTTCAGCAGCTCAGTTAAACATGATGACTCTGTGCTTTTTAAATGCAGATTGGATAAAAACACAGTGATCACAGTTCACACCTGCAGTGAAGCCCCTCCCACAACAATTCACCAATAAATACTGGGAATATTCCCATCATCCTACAAGAGAAGGACAAACTCCAGGAGTAGCAGCTGAAATCTGTGTGACTGTTAAAGATGGAGTTTATTAAAGAGGAGATTGAAGACATGAGTGATCCAGAACCATCCAGAATAAAACATGAAGATTCTGAGGAACAAACAGGTTGGTGTCCATTCTTGCTACTTCATTGTTAACTGTTGAGAAACAGATCTAGTTACTGTAAAATTATGAGCAATATAATTATAATAACAGAATAAAAGGCAACTCTACCATAATAAATGTATTTTAATCTGACATCTGTTTGATGTATTAACAAGGGAATGACCAAACTAACCTTTGGCACATAAAATATCAGATACTTGTAAAAATTCCTGACCTCTGTTGTTTTCTGCTATTAAATCAGTGTTCAGTTGAATTTTCACATTCATCCTCCTTGAACTGAATCTAATATGTTTATTTTAGACCCGATGGAGGTGAAAGAGCAAAGACTCAAACCATATGAAGTTGAGGAGGAACACGACTTTATCAAAACTCAAAAGAGTTTTTCATTGAAGGAAAACTGTAAACGGCAACAGAAAACACACAATGAAGTGAGAGATCATGTGTGTTGTGACTGTGGGAAGAGCTTTACTAAATCTAAATATTTGAAACAGCACCAGAGGATTCATACTGGAGAAAAACCTTACAAGTGCTCATATTGTGAAAAGAGTTTCACTCTGTCTGGACACCTGAAATCACACGAGCGAGTTCACTCTGAAGAAAAGCCATTTAACTGTGATCTGTGTGGTAAAGATTTTAAATCAGTATCAAATCTAAACAAACACCAGATGATTCACACAAATGAGAAGGCCTTATGCATGTTCATTTTGTGGAGAGACTTATTCACGGCTGGGACATTGTAAACGGCACGAGAAAACACACACCGGTGATAAAGATCATGTGTGTTGTGACTGTGGGAAGAGATTTACTAGAGCTGACAATCTGAAACAGCACCAAAGAATTCATACTGGAGAAAAACCTTACAAGTGCTCATATTGTGACAAGAGTTTCACTCAGTCTGGAAACCTGACAGAACACGAGCGAGTTCATACTGGAGAGAAGCAGCACTACTGTACTCAGTGTGAGAAGAGTTTTAGATATTCAAGAGACTTTCTCAAACACATGAGGAAATATCATAAGTGGTCACAATGAGCAACATTTCATTTTCATGTCAAACAAGTATTCAAGTAAATGGTGTGAGTTGAACAAAATGGTGTTGCTCCCAAAAGCACAATGTCAGATTAACTTTGTGAATTGCTTAGAAAAGAGTGGTGTTTGAAGCTTCAGGATCTGTTTTTACAGTGTTAATATAATAATTATTTTTTATAATTATCTTTCCTACTTGGTTTTCCTACAATTAAAAAACTAAAAAATAAAGTTGATTGTTTTCTTGATTTAGAAATGGATTCATTTTAAATACCATTAAAGTTGCTGCAGTAAAGTTTCAAGTGTGTACAAATATAAAGGATTTAAAAGACAAACATGACAACATTCACTGGTGTGTAATTTGATTTGTATCATTAAATTTCAATGACAAACCATTTATAATCAAAATAACCAGATTATCTTGTTTGATTATATATTTAACTTCCACACAACTTTTATTTAAATATAAAAACACAAACCTTAGAAATGCTCATATTGTGACAAGAGTTTCTCTCAGTCTGGAAACCTGACAGCGCACGAGCGAGTTCATACTGGAGAGAAGCCGTACCACTGTACTCAGTGTGAGAGAAGTTTTAGATTTTCAAATGACCTTCTTAAGCACTTGAGGAAATAGCACAAGCTGTCACAATGATCAACATTTCATTTTCACGTGCAAGTAAATGGCGTTGAACAAAGCACAGTTGATCTTTAACTTTGTGAATTTGGTGAAATGCTTTGTAAGAATTATTTTATGAAGCTTCGAACACCACTCTTTTCTGTGTCAATAAATTGTATCTCTCTTACTGGGTAATAATAGCAAAATCTGCTTGAATAAGACATGTTCATCTCATTAACTTATTTATAGAGTCATTTGCTGTAGTTAGAAAATAATAGATTAAAATAAACTAAAAAAACTGAAAAATAAAGTCAATTGTCTTGCTTTACATGGTTTAAAATGCCATTAAGCTGCAGTAATTTGCAAGTATGTACAAATATTTTTTCACTACATTCACTGGTGTTATTTGATTTTTATAATTAAATTTCTGAGACAAAACATTTATTATCAGAATCACCAGATTATATTGTTTGATTCACCTTTTAGACAACTTTTATTTAAATGTTATTTAATTATTTAAAAAAAACACAAATTCAAGGTTGACACATTTGTTTAGGAATTGTTTCAATTAGTTTAACTGCATGATGATCACTGGCTGATTGGCTAAGTTTATATATATATAACATTGTATATATATGTAGCCACTGAGCGAATCCTGTGTTCCTATCACTACTGAACAAATATGAACACATATATGTTTAATTCACAAAACCTTGAACCATGTGATTTGGTGACCACCAACAGGTCATTATTTTAACTTAGTTTACGACGCACGGCCAATAAAGAAACAGGTCCCCTTTGTTCGCGAATAAGAGTGCCCCCATTCAGACGCACAAGCTAATTTTTCCCCCTCGCATCTTCTTACGCCGCTAGGCTGATAAGTGAATTTACATACACAACTACCCTTTTGTCTTAAAGACAACCATGTGCGAACTAAACCCTCACGTGGTACACACCACGTATGGACAGATGCTGACCATAAGGATACTCTGATACACACACATACCCACACACAAACGTCCCTTTGTGTGCAACTTAGGATAGAAATGTCCTTAATGTATATAACACAGAATTGCCCGGAGGAAACGCTGACTGAACTCTGATACAGACACACACACATTAACACACAAACACCAGGAATGGAACTAACTTTTCAGAGAAAAGTACCTCTAAATGTTTTAAATGTATTCATCTTTGTGCTTAGATGTCTTCACATGCCATACGGGAAGTACTGACAATTTTATTGTGTGTTAATCAAACTTTAAAATGCTTGTAATTCTGCATATGGATGTAACCATGTCCTTCTGCTTGTTACCTACTTGTTCTTGGTATCTGTGTGTCCGTTGTGATGTGACCGAGCCAGTCATACATAGGATATTACAGTAAAATGTATTGTTATGTGTGTACAATCTTTCTGTGTAGAAATGATACAATTTGATACCATCATAAATTATCCTGACAAGACAAAGAAGAACTTTTCCCGCTCGGGACACTCTTAAAGATTATTGGTCACGTATGCGAAACGGGCGTGAACCCCTCCTCTCCATAAGAGACTGACACAGGAGCGCTTCAGCACTTCAGAGCGTGAGCCCTTGGAAGAACTAAGAACCAAAAATGAACTTGAGCACTTCAGCGCTTGGGCACTTCTGAGAACTTGAGAGCAATGTCCCTGTGAGAGGCTTCCGGTCCCATGGCTCCCTGTTTGGGAGCTTCCTCCGATTTTCTTTTCTTTACTAAGTTTTATTTTCATATTCGCCTCTCCCTCCACGGGAGATGAACTCTGAATTATTTCCTTGGCAACTTCACGTTCGGTTAACCTTTAAACTTCCCGCGAGTCTGCTCGCCCCGGAAGACACGAGAGAACACACCAGCACCGAAGGACAAACACGCACACGACTCTGCGTTCCTCAGCTACACAAGAGAACCATATGCAAGTATAGGTTATTGATTTGATGATTGATGTGATTTCTGGTTGTCTCTCTAAGGGTTACATTGTCTGTGAATTTTGCCATGTGATCAATCTCTCTCTCTCTCTCTCTCATCCTCTTACTCTCTCTCTCTCTCTCTCTCTCTCTCTCTCCCTCACTCAATCTCTCTCTCTCTCTCTCTCTCTCTCTCTCTCACTCTCTTTGTTATTCGTCTGTCTCAACTGTCTACTGTACATACATGTATCCCGTGTTTAAATGTAGAATTCTGTATCCGTAGTTTCATTTTATTAAAACCATTATATGCTTGATTGTTTCTGAAAAGCTCATTTTACAAGTCAATGAATTGTTTGATCTTTAGCTAAAGCTTTACAATTTGTTACTTTTTAGTAACCTAACTTTGATAATGACAAGAAGGTGATTTTTCATGGCCAGAAAATAGCTTCTTGTAATTATTAAGAAAGAGATAATTTTTGTTGGAAAATTGATGAGTTAATCTTACGGCCGTTTGCTGGACAAACAGATTGTTCGATAGCTAAATTAAT
Source organism: Chrosomus eos (assembly GCA_036326025.1). Taxonomy (NCBI): domain Eukaryota; kingdom Metazoa; phylum Chordata; class Actinopteri; order Cypriniformes; family Leuciscidae; genus Chrosomus; species Chrosomus eos. Next base: position 40,290,433 of record CM070825.1, read on the forward strand.
TCCATTAAAGGTTATCTCATATAGTCGATTTGAAAGGGGACCATTGATATATGAATGAGGAATTATAATTCGTTGTGATTGATCATTCATATGTACAATCGATCTATTTTCAACTTCGATAATTTAACTGTAATATGCAATATATTAATCATATTCTTGATTAATTATTCAAATTCCCTATATATAATTTGAGCTAATTTAATGTAATACCAATGTTGTTACAGTTTGGTGGAGAATGCAGGCATTTCAAACTTTGTTTTATGAGCAAATTCAGTTTCAATCTGTGTATATGGTTATTAATAAAAAAAATTTTGCGCGCTATGAAATCATGAAATTGTGAGATAAGTCGCAACGCGAACTCACTCCTAACTGAACGAGGCAAAAAGCCGAAGTCAGTAACGTTACATTTTAACAAGTTGCTAAAATATGCCTAGACAATTTTAACACTGTTAAATGCTAAGTAAACTGCAGACAGTTCCAATGATATAAAATTGTGTTTGCAAAGACGAAGAAATCTCTTTTGCATTACTACATTTTAATATTACAAAATCCCCTGTTCAAGAACGAGAATCTTCTTGCAGTGGGATCAAAAGATTGAGTAAAGCGAGACTCCTTTTCTCATCTTAGTAAGGCCTGATTTTATAATCGTTAAATAACGATAACTCCTGGTCAGAAATTGGCTTAGCTAACCAATCTAAACCTAATACATTTTGAATAAGTGCTATATTTTTAATGTGTATGGGAGTCGAACCAACAGACGAAAATTCCTGTTGTCCACACTTGTGTATGTGCGGCGAAGAAACCCCGCCATATACTCTTGTGCAGCGTAGCACCGAAAAGATCCGAAAAGATCCGCAGAGATCTGAATTGAATACTTGTGATTTATTGCAGAAAATCAGCGTGTGACACGAGCTGAAAGCTCTTAGCTCTTGAATCACATTAAAAATTGGTTGTAATTCCGCTGGCTAAACACTAGAGGGTGTTTAGAAGTCTCAAATTACGCCCCGCCTTCTGACGTCAACCTGCATGAGCGCAATTACGCCATCTCGTGGCCATTTCAGATAATGCTCTCTTACTGCTAAATTCCTTATGACCAGAATTAGCCTGTCTAAATTCTCAATAATTATTGGCATGTACAGCGTGCTCGTGCAAATATTATTTTGTGTTAGACAAGTTTCCTGCTTGTGACTGGTACATTTACTTTGAGTTTGGTTCAAAACAAAATTTGAATTAAAACTTAAATTAAATCCCAACACAGCCAGAGAGAGCCACTTGGAAGTCCACGCCTTCTAAGTCGGCTCACTCAGCTCTCCTTGTCTCTCTTTTCAAATTCTGTTTGGAACTGCCTATTTCTACTTTTCCCTTTTGATTGTTTATAGTTATTGATGATACTTTACGGTTACACTGTAAAACATTATTTTCATGATTTGTTATCACAACTTTTATATTTTGTCAAATCAACTTAGATAATTAATGTAATTCAGATAACATAATATTTTGAGTTTCTATTTATTAAACCAATCTCCTTTGTTGTATTAACTCAAAGTTTTAATTTCAATTAACTAAAAATTTTAAGGCAATCAGGTAACTTACCTTTTTAAGTTATTCCAATTTTTTTTTTTTACAGTGTACCGGTAACTATTATAAAATATTATCCTGACATTTCAATTTGTCTAGCTGTCTATACATATTGGCATTTACAGCTCTGTTTGTGCTAATGTTGTTGGATGTTAGACAAATCTTCTACCTCTGACTGTACACTTATTTTTATTTTGAGTTCAAACAAGATTTGAATTACAAATTTAGATTAAGTTTCAGTTCAAAAACTGATACCCACTTAGCGGGAACGCGCCCCCTTGTGGCATCGCCTTTCAAAGTCGGGTATCAAGTTTTCTTTCTCTCTCTTCTTTCTGTTTGAATTGGTCTATGTCCAGCTTTCCTCATTGTTTTATTTTATTAATAATCACTGATACTTTACAGTAATCACGATTGTTATCGGATAATTCTAATCTTTATTTTCTGTTACACGCTTATTTAAATTTGGTTCAAACAACCTTCAATCTAAATTTAAATTAAGGTGTCTAATGCAACCAGATAAACCACAGGGAGGAAGTGCGCCCCTTTTGGCGAAAACCCACTATTACGGATGGCCTCCTCCTGTGTTTCATCCTGCTTGACTTACTTCTACTTTCTCGTTTGATTATTTCATAATAATTTAATGATACTTTGCTGTTATCATTGGTTATTATCGGATATCATTCTGATTTTCCTTAATAATTCTTACCTGCTTATTTTAAATACAAATTTAAACAAGTTTTGAATTTTGAATTTGAATTAAGTTTTCTGTTCACCAGGTTAAAGCACAGAGAAGTACGCACCCCTTGTGGTGAAAACCAGCTACTGCGGTCTGCCTGTTCACCCGTGCTTTATCCTGTCTCTTTCTACTTTAATTGTTTCTTCTCTTTTGGGTTAGGTTATTTTGATAAAATACCAGAATTATCATAATTACCTTTTGTTTATTATTATTTAGTAAAACCTTTGAATCTTAGTGCTACATAAATAATCAATACATTTGGTTTAAACAAGCAAGCCTTAATCCACTTTAAGCTTCACTTGTTTAACCTTTGTGTATTTAGAAGTGGCATTCACCAGAGCACGGTGGTGAGGTGCAGCATTCTCTGATTGGTATCCCGCAAGCGAGGTTACCCGACCGGCGGTACTGACGCTGGCCGTGTGTGAGTTTCGGACACTTCCGAATCCCGTACCATCGTTGCAGCACGCAACTGCGACATCAGCAATTTGACACTCCAAAGTCAGGTTGTTTGGGAGAGCGCAGCAAGGTACAGGGAGACAATGAAGTGGCCCGAGAACACTGCGGTCAAGTGTTGGGAAACGTCGGAAGGGTTGACTGAGCCACGGATTCCCACCAGAGAGGCCTCAATTCACCGCAGGTAAACTAAATTTAGTAAAACCCATTCCGCTTACTATAAGCCACAGAATACTAGATATCTCCCGGATATTTAAGTGTTTGGCCCATCTCTTTTCCAAGCCACACCATCTTCTTAGGTTTCTACCCCGATAACCCCCACTAACCTGTTGGCCCTATCTTAAACCCTATCAGTGGTAGTAGGCTTAGGCCTCCATATTCTCCCTAACACTTCCAGTGTTAGTATTTATTCCAGTTCATTACAGACCTATTCATTTTCTTTGTTTTGTTTCACTCTTATCTCTTCTATCCTTGTGTTCTGTTGTGATTTGTGTTCTTTCATTTCACTTAGAGACAGTAACCTGTGAGAGCCACCAAGGAAGCTAAATAATAGAGTGACAACCACGCAGCCGGTGTCATCACGTGACCCACTAGGCTGACGCCCTGTCAAGATCTTTATTTAGGCCCTGCGCCAACCTGAGCAAATTGTCCCAATCTAACTGTCTGCATCAGTTAGCCAAAAATTCTCATAGACGGCATAGCCCGTATTAGCATAATTTGTTAACCTTAGAACAAACTTGCATTTTGGTCTCTTTGTGTGTGTGCTGTGTTTCTCTCGCCTACAGTGAGCCAGTATGTCCCGTGCATCCAGCCCCGCAGCCCACTGGGACGACCTCGAGACATGGCTGAGAGCCATGACAACGGACGCCAGTGACCTGCAGCATCTGAGCCAGACGCAGCTGGACACCGAGCTTGACAAGCTGAGCGCCCACGATCCAACCCAGAGCTACAACTACAAAGACTGGACCAGAATCGTCAGAAGCATCGCACACAACCTCATCGCCCAGGCAAGGCTCAGCGAACGGAGCAACATCGACCTGGAGCAGCAAGCAGCAGCGCTAAAGCTTCAAGCGGAGGAGGCCCGGAAGGATCAGGCCCGAACCCAGAGTCGTCTAGATCAGCTACTCCACGAGACCCACGACCAGCGTGGGACAGAGTATGCAGCAAGCCCAGAGCTACAGGAAGAAATAGAAAGACTTCAAAGTGCCCTGCAAAACCTTCGTCTAGAGACAGACGAAAGAGAACAGTCGGAGCGTAAAGCCAGAGTGGAACTCGACCAACAACCCCGACAAGGTGAAAATCTCCTCGCAAGAGCGGAGAATGCACTAAAAGAAAGAGACACTACAGCCAAGGCCTTTGAAAAACACTTACACACGGCCCGAGCTGAAATCCATAAACTTACACAACAGAGACACGATCTCAAAGACAAACTTGACTTTGTTTGCAGAGAGTTGAAACACTCTTATAGACTGAAAAATGACCGGGAAGGGGAAACGCACACCACAAAGTTTCCCCTTTCCAGCTGTTCCGCACCTTTCAGCCACGAGCTCAAGGCTGAAAAGGGGGGGTGAAAGCCCACTGTTCAATATGTCACCAGCCAGTTTCCAGAGAACCCCTGCCGCTAACCACGGCATGGCCCCCAAAGAACTTGACAAGCTGGCCCGAAACATCCCGATGGTCACTCCAAACCCTGCAGGAGGCCATGAGGTGCACGCCTACCTGCAAGACATAGACTTTCACTTGCACACTGTTCCCAACGTAACACCGTGGGACAGATTGTACCTGCTCAGAATCACGTCCAGTCGTGATGCGCGCAGCTTCCTCGACCGTCAACCAGAGACAGTCAAATCGGACTACCAGCAGTTGCGGCAGGCCTTCCTTAAAGAATTCTCTGATCCAGAATCAGACCAAGGACTAATCACAGATGATTTCAACTTCAGAACTTTGTTTCTCAGAAATCTGCACCCCACAGTGAGTCATCACCTAGGCGTTCTGGCCTGTCCCCGTAGCATGCCTACCCAACAGCTAAGAGACTTGGCCCAAAAAGCTTACACCAAGCAAAAGACTGTGTCCGAAAAGACTTTCAAAAACCCCACAATCTACTCTGTCTCTGAACACTACTCAGAGCTGCCTCTAGAGGGCGCCCCACAACACCATAGCCCTGTTTACAGAGTCAAGACCGTTCCAGGCCAGCAGAGGGCAGCACAACCGTGATGGTGCTCGTCCAAGGCACCAGAGCGAGCGCTCTGAAAGATTCTGGGAAGCCAGCCGGCGACCCAGGCATACCCGACCCCCATCACCAAGAGACTCAAGCCCAGACAGCCCGGAGCGGTACCCCTCTCAACATGCCACTGGTAAGCACAAGTCTGAGCACACACCAGATAAAAACAGTGCAGCCACGTCAGAGACGGCAGAGATCCTGAAGTCGCTGAAAAGCTTCTTCACAAGAGACTTTCCAAAAATTCAAGAGGTACAAGCTTTACACCCTAGGCCTGAGCGTAAGACCCACAACAGGCACACAGAACACTGCTCGTCAGCCACAGACCACAGAGCAAACTGTCACATCACAAAGTGACAGCGGCACACAGCCACCACAGCTGACAGCTGCACAGCCTGAGCGAGACAGCACAGTTTCCCACAGCTGGGTCCAAAACCCCAAAAGACCAAAAGGGGGTGGGCCCGGTCACTTGAATGTCATCTCAACTCTTTGAAAGACTCAGTACTAAAGCTAAGAGCGAAGATCGAACTCTTATACCCCAAATGTGTGAGCTGCACGTGTAGTCGTACAGCCAGAACGACCTCCGGCTCGAACAGAGAGCTCCCACTTACCTGACAATTGGTCCTTTTGAGGCCTACCCACCCGGTGTACATCTCACAAATGGACACGTACCCCTTTCGGATGGGCAAAGACCTGCTAGAACGCTCTAAGCTTCATTAGACTTCAAACACCTGACCGTCTGGGCCCTCCAGTCACACTGGTCACCAGAGCCAGACTCCAAGGTCAGAGTTCCCAAGAACTCCAGCAGCCATCTAGGGGTACACAGCCTCAGCACCAAGTCAAAGTTCCAGTTCGCTACCCTGCACCTTCCAGCTCGCCAAAGACCACGCAATGCCCACTCAACGATGCGTGACCTAATGCAGAAGGCCTCTAACACAAAAGGCCTCCTCAGAAAGAATTCCTAAAACCCCACTGACTTTGAACTGCAAAACCAGAAGACACTGCACGAACACAGTGCAAGACTCTGCTAAAAGGGTCCCCGATCAGCATAGAACATAGAACTTTTAAAAGTAGATGAAAATGTCTGCCCAAAGAGTTGCAAGACTCTGCATTCGTAAAATTAGAATTTTACTGACTTAAAGAAAATCTTGAATGGACGTGTAAGCCTCACCTGCCAACAGACTATGCACGACTCTTTCGAACCAAGCATTTGCAACATGCTGGTTGAAATGACACTGCTAAACATTAGTTTCTATGACAATGAAGGGTTACAGGAAACGCTAGCTCCAAATAGGGCATACGTCACTGCGACGTCAGAGTTGAGTGAAACCACCTGAGCTTTAAACTACAGTTAACCTATGGGCGTGCATTTAATCGTTACGATCCAACTAAAACACAATGTGCAGCACGCATTTTTGATCGCTGGCTTGTCTAAATGCAGATAAACGATTGCTGAAATTGACATCTCTACTTTAAGTAAAATAGCCTTAGATTTCCAACTAAAATTAGCATGTTAAGCAGTAAAGCGTAAGTCTGTTTGATGAAGAAACCTCATCTCAGCAGCCTGTAAACGGTACCGATGTTTATTCTGCTTTGCTTAAAAGAAATCCAAATTGCAGTATGACTAAACCTGCGTCTTAACAAAGAAAGCTCAGGACAAAGTTATATCTAGGTAGACCTGGGCGACGCTCCCCTTTCTACAAATGTAAAGGCCTTACAAATTATTGTTTGATTGATGTAATTCACCTAAACTTTAGCTGCATCTGCAAACAGAGAGCTACCTAGTGATCAAAACTGTTGTAATCGCTGAAAAGTCAGCAGTAGTGCACAAGAGGGACGTAACTATATATGCTTAGACAAGCTTTGACTCCCAGCAAATCTATTTCCTTACTCTGTAAACAAATAGAATAAGTTGCTTAAAATAAAGAGAAGAGTTCCATGAGTAAAATTAGCTAATGCCAAAACACATCTGCATTTTACTTCATGTAACACCGAGTCCTAGAAAGACTTAAAATAAAGTTGCACCCCGGTTAACCCGTTTAAACATGCATAATTCATGTAAAATGTACAGACAGCCTTTAGGGACTGTTTGAATTGTCTGACATGCTCTAGTTTCCATGACAACGACTTGTCACAGGAAGTGCTAACTTGTGATGTCACTTTGTAAACAAACCAGCCTAGGTGGCTACGCTAACCTAGCATCCTTCCAGCTCACGCTAAGCTAAACTAACATGGCATCCAGCTAGCTTACGCTAAGCTAACCTAGCATCCTTCCAGCTTACGCTACGCTAACCTAACCTAACATCCATCCAGCTTAGGCTAAGCTAAATAATAACTTCTACAATTAGCAGTTAGCATAATTTACTTGAACCCTTAATCACCGCTTGTGTTTACACAGTGCACAGTATTCTAAAATACTTTCCTTAACACCAGTTAGGGTTCCTAATTATTCACATTCCGTGTTTGCAATTCTTCTTAGCTAAAGTTCACCTTTACTAGTTGAGGCATAGCCCTTGCTAACCGTCGAAGGCTAACTTTGAAGATACCCTGTTAATTAAACTTAAGTTAACTACATGTAAACTGTGTAGCTAGAGAAGAATTCATATAGCAATAGCCATCTTCATCGGCAGGTGACTAATCCGTTGATGGGACACACACGATGTGGCCTCGAACACGCAACCGTTGTAACCCACTATGAAGTGTTGGCCCAGGCAAATCAAAAGTTTAGTCACTAATGCCACTGATTATTCTCGCCTTCAGATCATTCCCGTTGTTTTGATCACTTTGTTTCTTTTTTTGCTTTTTATTTTAATTTTTGTTTTCTTTTGGCTCTTCTTTAATTTTTTTTTTTTTCCCCCCATTTTATTTTATTTGACCTTGATATTAATAGCACTCAGCTATTCCCCCTACTTTTCGGTCATCTCTATGATTTAAAATTTATTTTATTCTTTGACCTGGATATTAATAGCTCTCAGCTATCCCCTTTACTTTTCGGTCATCTATATGATTTAAAATGTATTTTATTTCCTCTCTTGTTCAAATGTGGTTCCATTTCCCATAGGGCCCAGAAAGGAAACAGAGACACCTTTATTTGTGATTTTGTTTTATTTTCAACAAGTGTACTCATTTTTGTGACCCTGCAACACAAGTAACTTCAACAATTTACTAGGGCACAACTATAGTCCAGAGGATTGATAATAAGCATAATTTGAATAGGAAAGCTGTCCTTTTTCCCCATCATTCACTTCGTCAAGCCGTAGTGAACCACTAGTTAAGTCCAGAGAAATAATTTAGTAATAAGAACCATCTTAAGGCATTTATTTCATCTCGGCTATGCCTTTCCATGGAATAATCTCGGAACCACACCTCTTAGCCTCCTAACATCCACAGCTAAGATAAGATACAAGACACACTTCACTAGCTAGCTACATGTGAAACACCTAGCTTTAAGCTACATACCTAGCGAACCAGTTAAACCATGGTTCTGAACTTTTAGGGTCATGCATTAGGCTCTCACTACAAGTATGACAACATGTCACAGAGCCCCTGCTTCACCTGACCTTAACCTTCCAGCTTACCAAAGACTATCACAAAACTATGGACACTATGAGAAACCACCTCTCATACCCCTCCAACCACCCACGAAAGTCGTGTGCACCCACCGACAACCGGTGCCCCACACAACCTACGTCAACAAGCACATGCTGCGTGCACTGGACAACATTCAGCGTTCTGCACCTGATGCCATCACCGCGCCACAGCTTGTTCTGCCACAGTGCAAAAGGGGGTAATGCCACAATGTATGCCCTATGCCCATGACGCACCATGTGCTGCAACCCGCAGCACCAGAGACACTTGCAAGACACCGAAGCAAGTGGCATACTGGCGCCCTCAAAGCGAAAAGACTGTCCTAGCCAACCAAGGACGATGTTCGCTGAAATTTTTCCTCCCTCTCTCTCTTTCTCTCCCCCTGTCACTTTTACCAGGATGCTGCTGTGCTTCCAGCCAACCAGAGGGCAGCCGCAATCGGACATCTCACCAGGTCCGGAACCAAGCACCATCCTAAGGGAACAACCAAGACTCCTTTTCTGCCGGACCCGCACTCAGAAAGTGCCTGTGCCACCTGATCCTCACAACGCCTACAGAACGCACTACCCCGGCGTAACGACACAATACAGCTGGGTAGGTGCCAACGGACAGAGGAGGCCCTCACGCACACTGAGGCCGATGTCGAACACATGCTCGACCAACTTGAGAAAATGACTGTCACGCTAGCGGAGCCAGGTGGCCACAACCGCCGCCGCACTGCCGTCAGAACTCTGTTTAACACTTGTATGTCCGGCATGAATGCAGTAAACCTCGCCAACGTCGGACGGCATGCAGCCAAAATTCAGACTGAGATTCCACAGAGAACAGAGCCACTCACAACAGAGTGCATCCCTGCAGCCCATCGACAAGACAATAGGGAACTGTGGTAACTTTCAACACTCACAGCGTTCTGCCTACCCCGACAGTGAACTCCATGAAACAGCTGCTTACTGCCTTCCATAATGACTTTGCTCAAAATCAGCTGGTAACAGCCCTGATGACAAACCTGCTAAGGGGGGGGGTGAACTCCCCCATCGACAGCCTCGCCATGGGTAGAATCCCACCGCACCTGATACCCTTAGGCCTCATGCAAACCGTGCTGGCGTCCGCCATCACCACGCCAACTGACTCTTTAAAAATACACCTTGCCTACTCTCATGGGTAGTGCCATCCCACTCTGCATCACCACAAGCAGAGAAAATGGGACGTTCCCCTGAACTTACCCATCATAGTCAAGCCGAATCCACCGGCTCAAGAACATTGTCCATGTCAGATTTTGAGAGGCAGCACTCACATCCAGATCCGCATGCCGTACGTGATTGCCTTGCATGACAGCGACACCAAGCTGTCCCCAGCTCCGAATCCACACATGTGCACATTGACCAAAGACATTTACTATCCCTGCCCTAACAAATCTTTCCTCAGAGACAACCCTGACGGAACCTGCGGGCTGCAGATCAGTGGCACAAGCTGCCCTGCTAAAGCCAAGCCTCGCACTCAGGTCACCGAGACCCAAGCAGAGATTGTGAGTGGCAGGTGGCTCGTTAACACTCCTGGGCGCACAGCTGCACTCACTTACGACCGGAATGACACTGACACCTGTGTCACCACGCTCAACCAGAGCATGTGAATCCAAGTACCGAAAGGTGCCATCCTTCACCTTGATGACTTTGCATTGTATCATCTTCCAAGCAAAGGGTACAACTTAGAACTGGAAATCCCATCCTTCTTCAGAAACCACACTTTCACCCTAACTCCAGAACGGGAATTGTGGTTTGCAAAAGGGGGAGGGGTCCCAATTCATTGACATTGCTCCTGTAGACACAGCCCTCCAAGCACTGTCTCACTGCCCGTTCTGAACACTTCATCTGCGGTCCCAGGCTGGACTGCCACCAAACCTCATCGAGCTGAATCCTCAGCTTCAAGACCCACCTGCCATCCTACCGTCAGGTTCCATCTGCCATCCTACCATCATGATCCACATGCTATCCAACCATCAGGTTCCATCTGCTATCCTACTACCATGGTCCACCTACTAACATGACCATCAGGATTCACCTGCCAGTCGGCTATTGTGATGATTGTCGTCCGATGATGTTCACCCAGGAACTTCATCCGACGAAAAGGGGGATATGTAGCCACTGAGCGAATCCTGTGTTCCTATCACTACTGAACAAATATGAACACATATATGTTTAATTCACAAAACCTTGAACCATGTGATTTGGTGACCACCAACAGGTCATTATTTTAACTTAGTTTACGACGCACGGCCAATAAAGAAACAGGTCCCCTTTGTTCGCGAATAAGAGTGCCCCCATTCAGACGCACAAGCTAATTTTTCCCCCTCGCATCTTCTTACGCCGCTAGGCTGATAAGTGAATTTACATACACAACTACCCTTTTGTCTTAAAGACAACCATGTGCGAACTAAACCCTCACGTGGTACACACCACGTATGGACAGATGCTGACCATAAGGATACTCTGATACACACACATACCCACACACAAACGTCCCTTTGTGTGCAACTTAGGATAGAAATGTCCTTAATGTATATAACACAGAATTGCCCGGAGGAAACGCTGACTGAACTCTGATACAGACACACACACATTAACACACAAACACCAGGAATGGAACTAACTTTTCAGAGAAAAGTACCTCTAAATGTTTTAAATGTATTCATCTTTGTGCTTAGATGTCTTCACATGCCATACGGGAAGTACTGACAATTTTATTGTGTGTTAATCAAACTTTAAAATGCTTGTAATTCTGCATATGGATGTAACCATGTCCTTCTGCTTGTTACCTACTTGTTCTTGGTATCTGTGTGTCCGTTGTGATGTGACCGAGCCAGTCATACATAGGATATTACAGTAAAATGTATTGTTATGTGTGTACAATCTTTCTGTGTAGAAATGATACAATTTGATACCATCATAAATTATCCTGACAAGACAAAGAAGAACTTTTCCCGCTCGGGACACTCTTAAAGATTATTGGTCACGTATGCGAAACGGGCGTGAACCCCTCCTCTCCATAAGAGACTGACACAGGAGCGCTTCAGCACTTCAGAGCGTGAGCCCTTGGAAGAACTAAGAACCAAAAATGAACTTGAGCACTTCAGCGCTTGGGCACTTCTGAGAACTTGAGAGCAATGTCCCTGTGAGAGGCTTCCGGTCCCATGGCTCCCTGTTTGGGAGCTTCCTCCGATTTTCTTTTCTTTACTAAGTTTTATTTTCATATTCGCCTCTCCCTCCACGGGAGATGAACTCTGAATTATTTCCTTGGCAACTTCACGTTCGGTTAACCTTTAAACTTCCCGCGAGTCTGCTCGCCCCGGAAGACACGAGAGAACACACCAGCACCGAAGGACAAACACGCACACGACTCTGCGTTCCTCAGCTACACAAGAGAACCATATGCAAGTATAGGTTATTGATTTGATGATTGATGTGATTTCTGGTTGTCTCTCTAAGGGTTACATTGTCTGTGAATTTTGCCATGTGATCAATCTCTCTCTCTCTCTCTCTCATCCTCTTACTCTCTCTCTCTCTCTCTCTCTCTCTCTCCCTCACTCAATCTCTCTCTCTCTCTCTCTCTCTCTCACTCTCTTTGTTATTCGTCTGTCTCAACTGTCTACTGTACATACATGTATCCCGTGTTTAAATGTAGAATTCTGTATCCGTAGTTTCATTTTATTAAAACCATTATATGCTTGATTGTTTCTGAAAAGCTCATTTTACAAGTCAATGAATTGTTTGATCTTTAGCTAAAGCTTTACAATTTGTTACTTTTTAGTAACCTAACTTTGATAATGACAAGAAGGTGATTTTTCATGGCCAGAAAATAGCTTCTTGTAATTATTAAGAAAGAGATAATTTTTGTTGGAAAATTGATGAGTTAATCTTACGGCCGTTTGCTGGACAAACAGATTGTTCGATAGCTAAATTAATTCCATTAAAGGTTATCTCATATAGTCGATTTGAAAGGGGACCATTGATATATGAATGAGGAATTATAATTCGTTGTGATTGATCATTCATATGTACAATCGATCTATTTTCAACTTCGATAATTTAACTGTAATATGCAATATATTAATCATATTCTTGATTAATTATTCAAATTCCCTATATATAATTTGAGCTAATTTAATGTAATACCAATGTTGTTACAATATATTATATATATATATATTGTTAGATGCCAATCATAAGAGGTGTTGAAAAATAATCTAGCGAAATATGACATAAATACACTTCTATCATAATCTTGCAGTGGTCATTCACATTTAGACTATTAACAACAATGACAAAACTAACCTTTGGCTTATCAAAAATCTGATATTTGATAGATCGATACCTGGGGGAGTATTGCAGAAATGTTCTATCTGAAAATGTCATGAAACACCCCTATTTTAGACATTTTACACTTATTGATAACATTTGAGTGCTTTTAGTGTTTTCAGTGATGTACAACCTGTACATACTGTATCTGTTCATATTTGGGGGTTTCATGACTCTATGGGGCGGATTTATTAAACCGGGCAAATTAGCGTGAAAGCTAAAATCCAAAACGGTGCCGATGGAAGTGGAAAGTTCTGCATGGGATCTACTGACGACGCACAAATTTAGGAAAAGAGATAATTTCAAATTAAAAGCAGTCAGATAATTTCATAAAAGACCAGAACAATCTACAAGGTAGCCTATGTTTTAAGACATGCTTTTTGGGGCGGTAAATAATGGCACAAACGAGTACAAACCTTATTAAATCACCTTGCGTGATTCATTTAAATGCTCTCACATAAATGTTGCTCCTGAAAGGGAAAATCCTACAAAGACATATGCAAAAAGTCAGCCGCAAAAAATAACTGTCCACGTCTTTTCAGCGCTAATTTTTCGCTGCGTGCCTTTAGTAAATCTGACAGTCGTTCTTTAACGCCAAAAGAGGGTTTGCGCTGGTGCTCACTAGTAAATCTGGCCCATTAAGTCTTAAGTTAAGATCTGACAAGTTAATTTAGGATTTTTCAAAAAATCATAGTAAAGAAGCAAATCTCAAGTTGATTTAGGATTCTTATCCTATCTTACAAAATCTAATTTTATCTATTTAAATCTTAAACCCCTCAATCGAATCCAGTAATCAACTCTCGGGTCTGTTATCAAGCAACCAATGATACATAAAAAAGCTGCTATGAAGTTAAAATGGAGAAACACAATAAATGGTGCTTTTCGTTAAATTAAGTTTTGATAACCTTGGTAGAAAAGGCAAAGCCTAATCCTTCATTATTTCTTAGGAGTCTGTAATAATTTGTCAGAATTTTGTGCATCAGATCATTTAGGTGTTCACAAAGTCTTTCCACGATCAAACATCGCTGTTCTTCATCTTGTATCATTAATAAATGTTACGACATTCTCAGACAGGGCTATTATGTGATTTTCACAATTGGCTTTCAAATTATTTTGAAGTTAGGACACTAGTGGGGTTGTCCTAAAGTTAAGACAATTTTTTGAATTTTTGGTGAAGTTATGATGCTGTTACACCCTTTTCCTATCTGTAGTTAAGATTATGCACTTGAGAAATGTAATTTTGTAATAGAGTTTTGTCCTAAATGAGGTACTACTTGAAATTGCCAAGGTTACCAAACAGCTAAGATCGGATACTAAAGTTAGGATCTTTCTGTAATGTGCCCCCTGATTTCTTGTTTTGTTATTTATTCAGGGTTGAATATTCACATGTATCCTCCTTGAACTGATTCAAACTATTTAAGGTTTATTTCAAACCAGATTTAAGTGAAAGAGCAAAAGTTCAATTTCAAAGGTGATGATGCTGTAGTTTGTATCAGCCTGTTCAGGCCCGGATTGGGACTCATTTTCAGCCCTGGAGTTTCATGCCTTAGACCGGCCCACTTTAGTGCACGACTGACTATATTAAAATAATGTAATTAAAACTTCAGAATATAAGTCTGCAATAGCGGACAATTTTTCCAATGCAGTGCATTAGAAATTAGTAGGCTATTCATAAATATCCAAACATTGAAATGAATAAAAAAGCAAACAAAAACAAATGTATAAAACAAAATAAAATATAAAGATTAAAATAAAATGTATGGCAATTTCTAATGACAGTTTTCAAGGAAACAGCTGCTTTACAAATTCAAATATTTTTCAGAAATATGAGAACATTAGTTAAAGAATAAAACAAGTATTGCACTGTTATCTGACTTTTTTTCACAGTATAACTTTCTAATGATTCAAGAAAAAGCTTGATACATGAACGGTGGTTTGCACGGTCACCAGCATCTTGCACTGCTCCTAACTACCTTAACAATAGGTAAAAGCTTACCGGCTGTCTCATCGTCTTCATTTGTTGTTTTGAGGAAAAATGTGCTCAGCTTAGGACAATTCGCCGCGTCAGTTTCTGTTATCCATTTTTATCTGACGTTTTTTTTATTTTGAGCAACTTGCAAGGTGCCGCTGTCGGGGAAAGGCCAGGGAGTCAAAAGATAATCATTTCATCATTAACCTGAAGGCTGTACTCTGAGAGTGGGGCTGCGAGAAAATATTAAATAAAAAAAGAGTGGGACTACGGTAAAATAATAAATAAAAAGAGTCGGGCTGCTGTGAGTGCAGGCAGCCTAGGGACAGCATCCATAATTCAAGCAGTCTATGATTTCAACCCAGTGCCATGACAACAACGGCCCTCGCAGCCAAAAAAAAACAGACCGGCCCAGCGAAAATTCTTCCGGTGCTCCCGATTAGCCAATCTGGGCCTGAGCCTGTTAACACCAATGAAATGTGCTTAATGTTAGCAAAACATTTATTATCTGAATCACCATTGGTCTGTTGCATGAAACTGGTTTCAGTTGCTACCCAGGTAAATTTGAGCTTAGTTTGAGCAAATTCTGGTTCCTTTCAGTCGGGCACGTTCAACGTCACAGACGTTTTGGGATCTCGCCTGAGAGCCCAAGCACCTTTTAGTGTAAACTAAACAAGCCAATGGAGATTGACATGCAAGATTTGCAGCGAGGGTAGTACTGACCCAGGACTTACGGGAGCTGTGCACAGCGATGGACCTCACCCTGCAGGCGACGAAAGTCACTGCAGGCTTCCTAGATCAGACGAAGTCCACACATCTCTGGCTGAACCTGGTGGATTTGTGGGAGGCCGATAAATATCCTTTCTAGGACTCCCCCCATCTGCCAGGCCGGCCTCATCTGTGACACGGTGGAGTATTTTGCCTAACAGTTTCCTACCGCACAGAGACAGACCGAGGCTATCAAGCACCTGCTGCCTCGACGGCCAGCGGCTGCCTTTATCCCTCCGTCGGCCGCATAATCTCCGTCTGCTAGTGGTAGAGGGCTCTCACTCAGCCTAAGCAGCAGCCTCTATCCAGGTCACAGTGTGGAGCAGGCTAGCGCGTCGTCCAGACCGCCACCAAATCAGGCGGCAAGAGCAAGCGGCCCTAAGATGGGCGACCCAGAGATGGAGGAAACGGCTCTTCGAAAGATGGTATCCGCACTGCTCCCTCCCCCGGAGGAGGGCCGGGTGGAGAATCCTTTGTTCCGTTTTATTTCTGTCCAAGAAATAAAACATTTTCTGTAACCAAATTTTCAATAAAAGAGCAATTTCCTCTACCTCTGGGTTCCAAGAGGACGTGGTTGGTGGTGTGGGATGCTATGATGAAATCCCATGCAGAGGAAATGGTATGGAGTTGGAGTCTGTCAACGAGACCGCACGCCTCACAGTGTTGTCTCGCTTGAATTTGTTCATATACAGGACGGGGACCCACTGAAACTTTTTCAGAGGTTCCTGGGGCATATGGCATCCGCAGCATCCTGCTCGGATTGCTTCATATGAGGCCGCTTCAGCACTGGCTTCACATCCGAGTCCTGAGATGGGCGTGGCGGATCCCGCGGATTGGCCCCCAACTGCATTGCCACATCAACTGTCTCAAGTTTTTAGCTGTATGTCTTGCGCTGGGCTGCTTCAAACGCCACTATGAGGCAAGCACGTACTGGTCTATACAGACAACAATGCAACCGTTGCGTACATCAACCGTCAAGGTGGTCTACACAACTCGCCCACCATCCCCTCCTATGGAGTCAGAAGCATCTGAGGTCACTTCGTGCCATTTACATTCCAGGCCTGCTGAATCATGCAGCCGACAAACTCTCACGACAGCCTACTCTTTCGGGGAAGTGGCGACTCCATCCCCTGGCCGTCCAGCTGATATGGAGACACTTCGGGACAGGTAGACCTGTTTGCCACCCAAGAAACTCACATTGCCAGTTGTTTTATTCCCTGACCAAAGGGACCCTCGCCACAGATCACACAGCTGGCGACAGAAAGTATGCGTTTCCCCCAGTGAGCCTTCTCGCACAAACACAGTGCAAAGTCAGGGAGGACGAGGAGCAGGTCTTGCAGTTGCCCCATATTGCCCCAACTGGACTTGGTTTCCAGAACTCATGCTCCACACGACAGCCCCTCTCTGGCGCATTCCTCTGAGGAAGGATTTCTTTTCTCAGAGACGGGGCCCCGTATGGCACTCGCACTCAGACCTCTGGAATCTCCACATCTGGTCTCTAGACGGGACGCAGAGGACTTAGGTGATCTACCCCAAGCGGTGGTAGACACCATTACTTCTCCAACAGCCCCCTCATGAGGCGTCTCTATGCGTTTAAGTGGAACCTGTTCGTTGAAAGGTGCTCTTCTCACCTGGAAGACCCCTGTAGAAGCCCAATCAGAGCTGTGCTTCCCTTGCTGCAAGATGGGCTGGAGCAAAGGCTGTCTCCCTCCACCCTAAAAGTGTATGTTGCTGCGATTGCCCCACATAACGATGCAATAGATGGTAAGTCCGTGAAAAAGCATGACCTGATCATCAGGTTCCTGAGGGGTGGGTTAAATCCTCCTTGCTTTCACCCTGTACCCTCTTAGAATCTCTCACTTGTGCTAACAGCACTTCAAAGAGCTTATTTTGATCGGTTGCAGTCAGCCGAGTTAATATCCTGTCAATGAAGACAGTGCTTCTGACTACAGATGCAGACCCAGCTGCCTCCCTGACGGTGAGCCTGTGTCTTTCCGCACTGCCGTCCCTACCGGTGTTGACTCCCTCCTAATATTCACCTCAGAGATATTCGATATGTTGCACTGCCCTAATGTCTAGTCCATATGTGTAATTTCCACATGATAACTCTCCACGGGTAGTGCAGCAACAGTGCCGTTTTGTAAGGGATCCCAATACGCCATTGATGTCGAACGTGACCGACTGAAAAGGAAAATCTCGGTTATGTTTGTAACCCTTGTTCCCTGAAGGAGGGACCACAGACGTCACGTCCAGGGTTCTAAATTAACTTTTTTGATCACCAGCCAATGTGGCTAGTAACTTTCTAAAGTTACCAGCCAATCAGAATTTCCACTAGCCAAATTTTTTTTTTTTAAAAAGAGAAATTTTGAGTGCCACTGCGAATTAGGGATGCACCGATCCGATATTTGTATCGGGTATCGGCTCCGATACTGCTATTTTTGCCGGATCGAGTATCGATCAGACGAGGCCGATCCAAATCCGATATTGTGCGCATACTATTCTGTGTTATTGTTAAGCCCCACAAAAGGCACAAAAACATTATAAAGCACCATAAAGTTTTCGTGCACTATATTAAGTGTTCTGAAGCCATTCTATAGTATAATGTGAGATAGAAATGAATATTTAAGTCATTAAATTCAAGTTCACGTAAACTTTTCCCTCCGCTGCGGCTGTCAGTCATTCTCCATTCAGCATCAAACAGCGCGTCGCGTTCGGCTACCACAGTCAACATGATGAAACTCTTTTCAAGATGATTCACTGTTACTATTATTATACCTGATCTGTAGATAAAGCTTTATGGTTTCGCATAAAACAACTTTATCTTGCTAGACTGTATTGCTGTAACTTAATCATGTTCATTTTCTACCGCGTGTCTGTTAGAATAGATCACAACACTAGAGTCAGGAGCACTATCACTGTTCTTCAAGCGCACAGTAACTGAAATTTAAAACTGTTAAAAGGAATAGCTGAATAAACAATTGCATAGATAGATACTGTATAATACATTACGCATCAATGTCTTTGTGCTTTGAACCTTTCATTGCGGACTCGACGCGCTGCGCGCTGTGACTGTTGCTTTAGACGCATCATTCTGCGCTCGGGATGCGCATAAGCTCACCATTCTGCGCTCGGGATGCGCATAAGCTCACCATTCTGCACTCGGGATGCGCATAAGCTCATCATTCTGTGCTCGGGATGCGCATAAGCTCACCATTCTGCACTCGGGATGCGCATAAGCTCATCATTCTGCGCTCGGGATACGCATAAGCGCTTTGTGCCGCACTGTATTGGAGTCGTTCATATCATAATGCAGTGACGCAATTAAAAACGATTATTATATTAAAAGCCTTTCTTGTTCTGTCCTATCTATCATATGTTGCTCCCTCATTAAACAGCTGTGCTATACATTTAAAACATGTCTCAATTTTATAGTAGCCGGCTATATCTAAAATAATTTATCTTTATGATTTTTTGTTTCATTAATGATCTTGTTTTTCATTAATGTATTTTAAAACAATACAAAGAGCAATGTGTAATGTTTTACCAGATTTAGTGTTACACTAATTGTCTCTTATTTGTTCCCCACTAAATGTTCAGATTGTTTACAATAATTGTGCACTCATGATTTTTTCTAGACTAAATTTTACTGCTGAATTATCCACTAATCTAGTTTATAATAGCATTTTTGTCATAGATTATGATCATATATATATTTTTTTGATTTGTTGTTTTTCTTTATAATGAAGTTGTCTGTATTAAGTAGATTGTGTTTAACACACAAAAAAAGTGAATATCAGTTCAACACAGAGTTATAGAAATTCTACTAAAAAACTGCGCTGGTATCGGATCGGTATCGGGTATCGGTCGATACTCAGAATTTTTGGTATCGGATCGGATCGATTCTGAAAAAGGTGGTATCGGTGCATCCCTACTGCGAATGCATATGATAATTTTATTAGCATGAAAAACACATATAAAGTACAATACAACACAGAAAGAGCAAACATTTAATTTCAAGTTTGGGATATATCTATCTATCTATTAGGGATGTGCATGAATATTCGAATTTTCGATCTGAAATTATTATTAAAAAAAAAATACTATTCGAATTTTACTTTTTTTTTCTTTACTTTTTTTCGCATTTATAATTAAATGTACTGGGTGGCGCTGTGGAGCGTTTAACAAGTGGATTGTATTTGATCACATAATGTTGTCTGCCTCGCGAAGTTTGGAATTACTTAGATGAAAATGATAGCCTATTATTACAAAATGGAATTACTTTGAATCAATTATTAATTAAACTGAGTTATCATAATATCACCACCACAATGAGAAATCACATGAAATCCAAAGAAACACCAGTCGACTGAGGAGGAAGCAGCTGTCCATCACTCCATTAATGACTGCAGGTCAGCAGCTGTACCCGAGGGAATCGTGATCCGAGATGATATCTTCGTTCTGATAGCAAAATGATTTTGAGACATATGCTTCCTTTAAGTTTCGCTGAGGGATACAGGTTTAAGAACAGAAAACTTCACTAGTTTGCACACACACGTCTCTGCAACATCTGTGTCAGCGCAGCGCATTTTCTCACTCGAACATGTGGATATTACTGTTGTTCTCAACATGAATGTGAAACAATATAAACACGATAATCATAAACACGCATTTAGTTTAATCTTAACTTTTTACTCTTTACTAGCTAACTCCCTCCTCTTTCAGTCTATGCCCCCTGCTCTGGCTCCGTTCGTTCTTCATCTTCCTTGTGTTTTCTGGTGGACGCTCCGTTCGTTTCCATGATTTCTCGCGCTGGTTTCACTACAAACTGCGTGCAGCCAATGGGCGTATGAAACGTCATCACGTAGCATTACGGCACAGTGTTCATGGGAAATGTAGGAAGTACTGGCCAAACTGGCTAGTGAGTTTTTATTAACACCCGCCAAAATGAATTTTAACCCGCATTTGGCGGGTTGGCGGGTGTTAATTTAGAACCCTGGTCACGTCCCGTAGCCACAGTTGGTGTACCACCGCTGAGCTGCCAAGTCACTATCTCGGATCCTCAGGAAAAACCAAATGTGCGCCAATCTCCATGATCTCGTTTAGTTCAATGCCATGGTAACTTATGCTTAATTAAGGCTTTTGTGCAAGAAAAATATCCATATTTAAAACTTTATTAAGTTAAAAAACTAGCTTCCGGCCAAACAGACATATGAATTCCACTTAAGTCTAAGTGCAACTTATTCGAGTAATGCGACATACTGCTGATATTTACACTATGCTCCTGGCATCGTTTTTGGATGAGCTATCCCTTTCATGTTTATTTCAGACAAGATGGAAGAGAAAGAGGCAAAGACAAACTGAAGTGAAAATTTTGCTGTAGTTTGTTTCAGCCTGTTGACACCAATAAAATGTGTGTAATGTCCCAATTTACAGAAGATCTCAGACATCACCATAATGAATGAGCTGAAAACAGGGAACTTTTGGAGACAAAGAGGTTTTCAGCAGCTCAGTTAAACATGATGGCCCTGTTTATTTTTGTCAAACTATCAATACTAATTAAACAAACCTTTTAGGATAATCAGATTTTGTGTGAGAGAATTTCATGAGAGATTGTCACACTTGAGTTAAGCTCCAGATACATTTCACACAAACAAAGAGAGAGAGAGAGAGAGAGAGAGATAAATTAGGCTTTTTGGAACTTTGGCTAAGAAATAAGAGAAAGTAGAAGATTCAACATAAAACAACATCTAGACAAAGCTTTTGTTGAATTTGGACAGATGTTAGAAATTCAACATAATGTTGAGTATCTGCAAAGACAGAGAAGAGATGTCAGAGGAACTTCAGCAAAACAAGGATGAACTGTGAAGTTAAATAAACTTGTAACATATATAAGGTGTTAAATTGGTTTTGTGTGCCCTGTTTAATTTTTTAAAATCCTAATTAAAATCCTTAAATTAAACTTTATCTGCAGCCAATACTAATTCTGATAGAAAGTCCTGCTCGATGCTGCACTCATTGATTAACATCTATGCCAACAATAATACACGCGGTGTCAGGTTATTGAGAACAGGAAGCAAGATGCAAGTGAAAATATTTATTATAATGAGGTATGGTGTAATGAGTCCAGAGAAGACAGGTTAGTGGCGCAGGGACCCCGATGGTCAGATGGATCTGGTGAAGACAGTGCAGCAGTGCGATGAATAGTGTCCAGTGAAGAGAAATAATCCAACGAAATCCACAGGAACAAACAGGAACAAGGAAGGCACAAGACTCGAGACACTTGACTGGAACACACACCGGGAAACCACAAACAACGATCTGACAATGGAGATGAGAAAGTGATGAGCATATATACACATGATGAGATGAGCTGCAGCTGTTGACAGGAGTGATGAGTGATAGCTGATGATTGCTAATGGGCTGACACGCCCACCTAATCAGCACACACACACACACACACACACACACACACACACACACACACACACACACACACACACACACACACACACACACACATACACACACACACACACACACACACACAACAACAGAAACACGAGACAAAAAGGAAACATAGGATTTATGAACCGTGACAGTACCCCCCTCCCTTACCTGTCGATTGTAATCATCGATAAGGGAGTGATCCAGGATGTCTCTGGCTGGTACCCAACTTCTCTCCTCCGGACCGTAACCTTCCCAGTCCACCAAGTACTGAAATCCGCGTCCCCTCCGTCTCGAGTCCAGAACACGATTGACCGAATAAGTAGGTTCCCCGTCTACGAGTCATTGGGGGGGGGGACCGGGACTGGCGGATTAATGCGAGCAAAGAAAACGGGCTTAATTTTGGATACATGAAAGACGGGTGAATCCTCCTGTACACTGGAGGAAGATTGAGGCGGACTGTCACCGGACTAATGATTTTAGTGACAGAGAACGGGCCAATGAATTTAGGTGCAAGCTTATTCGAAACGGAGCGGAGAGGAATGTCCTTGGTAGAAAGCCACACTTTGGAACCGACGACGTATACGGGAGGCCTACGCCGGTGGTGATCGGCTTTGGCCTTGGTGCGCGCCCCCACTTGGAGTATAGTCTCACGGCTCTAGTCCAAGTGGGGACACCTCTGGACAAAGGCGTGGGCGGAGGGGACCGCGACTTCGGATTCCAGACTAGGAAAAATTGGTGGCTGGTATCCTACACTACACTCAAATGGTGATAGGCCCGTGGATGACACTGGCAACGTGTTGTGGGCGTACTCCACCATAGACAGTTGCTGGCTCCAAGAGGAAGGATTCTTGGACACTAAACATCGCAACGTTCTCTCCAAATCCTGGTTGGCTCGCTCAGTTTGACCATTGCTCTGGGGATGGAACCCAGAGGACAGACTGACAGTCGCACCCAGGAATTTACAAAACTCTCGCCAAAATTTGAACACAAATTGGGGTCCTCTGTCAGAAACCACGTCTGTCGGGAGGCCATGTAGCCGAAAGACGTGGTTAACGACGATCAACGCTGTCTCCTTGGCTGAGGGTAATTTGGGCAAGGGAATGAAATGGGCCGCCTTCGAGAACCGGTCCACCACGGTCAAAACTACCGTGTGACCCTGGGAGGGTGGGAGGGCGGTAATAAAATCTAGAGCGATATGGGACCAGGGTCTCGAAGGCACCGGCAGCGGTTGAAGTAACCCATCTGGGGGTCGATTGGAAGTCTTACCCGTGGCGCAAACTGAGAAAGCCAAGACAAAACTGTGAACGTCACGAGCCATGAGAGGCCACCAGAATCGTTGCTTGACTAAAAACTTAGTGCGATTGACACCAGGATGGCAAGCCACATTGGAACAGTGTCCCCACTGAATGACGCTGGACCGTAAACACTCAGGCACAAATAAACGATTCGGTGGACAACGGGTCGGAGGCGTTACCCCTTCTAAGGCCTTCATGACCTTCGATTCGATTCCCATGTGAGTGTAGAGATGAATAGGGTCTCTGGTAAAATGCACTCGGGAGTAGATGGGCGTTCGGAACGGTCAAAAATACGCGATAAAGAGTCGGGTTTGATGTTCTTGGAACCCGGGCGGTACGAGAGAGTAAAATCAAAACGACCGAAAAAAAGAGCCACCGAGCCTGCCTGGAGTTCAGTCTTTTAGCAGTCCGAATGTATTCTAAGTTCTTGTGGTCAGTCAAGACGATAAAAGGTACCCCCGACCCTTCTAACCAGTGGCGCCACTCCTCCAATGCTAACTTGACCGCCAACAACTCTCTGTTGCCAATGTCATAATTACGCTCGGCAAGGGATAAACGATGAGACAAAAACGCGCAAGGATGCATCTTGTCGTCTGAAGGAGAACGCTGGGATAGCACTGCACCTACCCCCACCTCTGACGCATCGACCTCCACCATGAACTGACGTGATGGATCAGGGGTTATCAGGATGGGGGCTGAAACAAAGCAACCCTTCAGTTTAGCAAACGCCGCCTCGGCTGCGTCTGACCACCTGAACGTCGTTCTGGGGGAGGTCAAGGCGGTCAGAGGTGCGGCTAGTTGGCTGAAATTGCGAATAAAACACCGGTAGAAATTGGCGAACCCAGGAACCTCAGTAGGGCCTTACGGGAATCTGGACTTGCCATCCACCACAGCCTTAACCTGTTCAGGATCCATTACGCATTCCCTCAACCGAGATGATGTAACCTAGAAAAGGAACAGACGTGCATGAAAAGCGCATTTCTCCGCCTTGACAAAAGCCATTCTCTAGCAACCTCTGAAGCCTTGTCGGACGTGCTGCACGTGTTCCTGGAGAGACGATGAAAATCATATGTCGTCCAGGTAGACTATATGAACTGATCGACCATGTCTCGCAATACGTCATGACAAGTGCCTGGAAACGTGGGAGTTGGAAAGGCCGAAAGGCATCTTGTCGTCTGAAGGAGAACGCTGGGATAGCACTGCACCTACCCCCACCTCTGACGCATCGACCTCCACCATGAACTGACGTGATGGATCAGGGGTTATCAGGATGGGGGCTGAAACAAAGCAACCCTTCAGTTTAGCAAACGCCGCCTCGGCTGCGTCTGACCACCTGAACGTCGTTCTGGGGGAGGTCAAGGCGGTCAGAGGTGCGGCTAGTTGGCTGAAATTGCGAATAAAACACCGGTAGAAATTGGCGAACCCAGGAACCTCAGTAGGGCCTTACGGGAATCTGGACTTGGCCAATCCACCACAGCCTTAACCTTGTCAGGATCCATACGCATTCCCTCAACCGAGATGATGTAACCTAGAAAAGGAACAGACTGTGCATGAAAAGCGCATTTCTCCGCCTTGACAAAAAGCCCATTCTCTAGCAACCTCTGAAGCACTTGTCGGACGTGCTGCACGTGTTCCTGGAGAGACGATGAAAAAATCAATATGTCGTCCAGGTAGACGTATATGAACTGATCGACCATGTCTCGCAATACGTCATTGACAAGTGCCTGGAAGACCGCTGGGGAGTTGGAAAGGCCGAAAGGCATAACCAAGTATTCAAAGTGCCCCCTGGGGGTGTTAAATGCGGTCTTCCACTCATCCCCCTCCCTGATGCGGACCAAATGATAAGCATTCCTTAAATCCAATTTCGTGAAGATAGATGCTCCTTGCAACCTCTCGAAGGCTGAAGACATCGACGGCAAAGGATAAGTATTCTTTACCGTGATGTTGTTCAACCCCCGGTAATCAATACAAGGTCGCAACGATCCATCCTTCTTCCCCACAAAAAAGAACCCCGCCCCCGCTGGAGAAGAGGAAGGGCGGATGAATCCCGTTGCTAGAGAATCAGAAATGTATTTCTGATTCTGTGTGTATTTCACACACACACACCCACACACACACAACAACAGAAACACGAGACAAAAAGGAAACATAGGATTTATGAACCGTGACACGCTGCTCACGCTTGTGGTGTGAAACGGCCGTAATTCATGAGGTTTCCTATATGTGCGTTCCATGTGCACGTGTCATACTGATGTTGCGCGATGTTAATTATGCGGCGCCAGAGCCCTTCGTACCCTGACGTGCACCTCTCCAAAAATGTAACAACGCGTCAATTCTATGCGAGCTCAAGCGCTGTGATTGGTCTGCTAGAACCCATCCCTCGGATTTCACATGTTCCCTCTACATGTGTAATTGTGTAATTTACGCAGACAATGACGCAGAAGTATAAATATAAAACCAACGCTTAGTCTATAGCGTAGAGGCTCCGGGCGTAGGTACAACGCAGAAGTATAAAGAGACATTGATTAGCTACTTGCTCTACGTTTATTTAAAACAGACCTC
This sequence comes from Chrosomus eos, assembly GCA_036326025.1. Classification (NCBI taxonomy): domain Eukaryota; kingdom Metazoa; phylum Chordata; class Actinopteri; order Cypriniformes; family Leuciscidae; genus Chrosomus; species Chrosomus eos. The sequence goes on from CM070825.1 coordinate 40,316,399, forward strand.
TCCCGAATCATCTCCAACAGTAGCAGCCTCCGCACCACTAACTCCGCCTCCGTTTCTCTCGTAAGCTGATATTAGTATTTAAACATTCTCTATGATAATTTTTTTGTAAAAAATATTTTAATAAAACAGTTTTGGCGGTTATAGAGTTCTAATGACGGTGTTCAACTATAACTGTCGGTCTCACGGTTAAATAATAACCATCACACCCCTATCTGCAGCTGCAGCGCGATTGGCTTGCCTTGTGCAACCCATTTGATAAACCCATTTATTTCAATAGTGACGTGTGCGTGTGCGCGAGTGCGCGCCTGTTCGGGAAGTCGCAGTGACAGAAACAGTGACATTCCAGTTTAAGTTTCAAGGGAGTAAAGCCTGTTTATGCCATTAAATTCTGTCAAATACATTTTCTTTTAAAGAAATGTTCAATTAAAAGCAGTGCTCATTCATCAGTGTAAAATTTTATCCAAGAGATGCGTGCATCAACCGTCGCCGAGTCCGCTGTTAAAGGTGACGATCATCCATTTATAATCACGCGAAACGACACAGAATAATTGTAATTTGACCATCGGGTGCGGATACTTAAATCAGAGAACATTATTGGGGTGGGTGGATGATGTGTGTTTGGCTGCGGATTCGGTGATGTTGGAGCTCATCTTCCTCTAAAGCAGTCAGACTCTACAGGCGTTAACAACTCGGGTGAACACGGCTAACGTGGTTTCTCAAGTTAGTGGTATTACCTCCTGCATATTCTATGCGTGACATGAGTACACAGAGCACGGGTCTTCTCCAGGTCGTGCTTACCAGGTTGTTCATTAATGCCGAGATGTGCCCAGATGTAGGCTTTTAAAGTAGTTGGAGCATTTTTAATTACTCACACTCGCATCTCGCCTCCCTCTGCCATTGTATGCTACTGCGACAAAGCACATATGCGATAAATGACGTCAGAAAAGCATCAGCGATAAATGACGTCAGATAAGCGTCAGTACATTATAATCGGTTATGGTGTATTACTTAACTGATACCGACCCGTTCTCGTCTGCAACGCAATGCATCATAGAAACGATTAAAGTGGTTAGAAAAAATTAAAACGGAATCGGCTAAAATCGGTATTGGCAGGTCAAACTCAATGAAAAAATCGGAATCAGTCTAGAAAATTGTAATCAGTGCATCTCTAGATTCTGACTTCCCATATCAAGAGACTCTGGAAAGCCCAGAAAGATGCACTGCAGTGACAAAAGCTGCACACTTTTTGGATAAATTACATTAAACTAAACATTGGAACTTTTATTTTTATGTACAGTTCAAATAAGTGTTCAGTTAATATATTCACTGCTGCCAAATGAAATAAACAAATGAACACCACAAACTTTAAGTGTTAAACTTTAACACCCATAAAAAAAAGGCTGTAAACCTAAGGGAAACACCCCTTTATTAGTATTGTGTATTTACTGTTGTTTCTGTTACCCCAAAATGCCACTTCACATTATTTCACTTTGTGTTATCTATGTACACAAAAGGCCTATTACTCTCAAATATTGTTCACAAATCGATGCTGATTAGACAGCATGATTTTTGCACAGGTGTGCCTTAGGCTGTTCACAATAAAAACACATACTCGTTGAACTATGCTGATAACGACGAAACTTGCGACCATAGTTGGCTAACGATGCTTTCGGGAAACACAGCTAATTAGGTCTCTGCATTAAAGAGTGAAAATATGCTTATTCAGCTGAAAGACTGTGTGTGTGTGTGTGTGTGTGTGTGTGTGTGTGTGTGTGTGTGTGTGTGTGTGTGTGTGTGTGTGTGTGTGTGTGTGTGTGTGTGTGTGTGTGTGTGTCTGTGTGTGTGTATTGTCTGTCCTCTCTCAATAAACTGGTTCATTTTTGTTGCTGGGTGAAATCTGCTATATATTAAGACAAACATTTATTTTTTGACAACATTCACTGGTGTGAAATTTGATTTGTATAATGAAAGTTCAAAAACAAAACATGTAGCCTATTATCTGATTAACCAGATTCTCTTGTTTAATTCTATAGTTACCTTCTACACAAAAAAAAAAAAAAAAAAATCATGGCTGATTTTATGAATGATTTAAATTAGTTCAAAATCAAATGCATGATGATCAATGACTGTTTGGCTTAGTTATATATATATATATATATATATATATTTTTTTTTTTTATTTGTTCTGCACGAATATCACAAAGATACAGCACAAGGAGGGGAACGAAACCCACTGCGTTTATACGGAGTTTCACTCCACATACATGAGTAAACAACAAATAAAAAAAAAAAAAAAAAAAATAGACAAATAAGTTAAATAATAAAGAGGGGAAAAAAATTATCAGAAGCCTGATTATCCTTTTAACTTAAGGTTACAGATGTTGTAGGGTGATGGTAAAGGAGGATCAAAAGTGAAGAGCACTTACTCCATAATTGAGGACCCCTAAAGCTGAGGTCAGTTTTAAAGCCTGAAGTTCTAGAGAACGGTAGAACAAGATTTATTTCACTATGCCTTGTTTGATGGATATGACTATCTGAAATAAAAGTGAAAAAGTGTTGTAATGTTGGTGGAAGGTCTTCTCTCTTATAGATAAACTTATGAATAAATATACATGATAAGTAAACATTGACTTTCTCAATTGGTAAAATCTTGAATCTAAGAAATAGCGGTGCCGAAGGAGCATATTTAGACGAGTAGGAAATCATCCGCAAGAATTTCTTTTGGATTTTAGAAATTTTTGCAAGATAAGTGGGAAAAGTAGCACCCCAGACAATGTTGCAATAATTCATAAAGGGGAATAAAAAGCTATAGTAAAGCGTTAGATGAGCAGATGAATGAATTGAAGGTAAAACATCAGGATCTTGTACAAACTAGATCAACATGTTTGGACCAATTCAAACCTTCATCAATCAGGACACCGAGAAATTTTGTAGAAGCCACTTGTGTTACATGTGTGTCCTGTGTTTCCCCCGGCATTGTGTATTTGGTTCAGTCCTGTTCCCAGTTTTTCCCGCTCCTCGTTTGTGTTTAGTTCCTTCACCTGTGTCTAGTTAATTTGCCCCAGCTGTATCTTGTTTCCCTCTTCAGTACTCTGTGTATTTAAGTTCCTCTCTTGTCAGTGTGCAGTGTCGGTTATTACCTATGTTATGTTGTTGTGCTACCTGCCAGTCTATGTTCCTGTGAGTATTTGTAATTAAAATAGTTTGTACTTTGAACCTTCTGCTAGTGATGGGCAGATCGAGGCTTCGTGAAGCAATGAAACAGTTGAACCAAATGGTCCATATTGTTTCGAGGCTTCGAATCATTCCGACACCCGTCTCCACGGTGACACCTAGTGGTCACTTGCATGTGTTGATCTGAAAAAACCTTGACGAGCCATGACAATTTGTTGTTTTTTTATTATTGTACTTTTTTTATTTAGGCTCCTCACTGTGCATAATGTTATTTTGGTCCTGCAAAATGAATATTAATAAAATAAATCAAGCCACAATGTCTCTCTTTTGTACATATTTTTATTCAAAAATATAAATTTCTCTGCTGTGGAAGGACTTCTCAAATGGCGCATCATGGATGATGTATTGTTGCAGTAGGCGAGCTGCCGATCGCAATACACACATCTCACTTTATTTGTTGTTTCTAAATGGAAATGCTCCCACACCACAGATGTACGGCATCTCTTCTGGAGAGCCTCCATTTTATCTATCTATCCAAATCTATCTAGATATGTATCTCTAATCTATCTATGTATTTAGATATGTATATAATATGTATCTATAATCTATCTGTGTATTTAGATATGTATATAATATGTATCTATAATCTATCTGTGTATTTAGATATGTATATATAATCTATGTCTCTATAATATTTATATATGTAGCCTATCTTTAATCTATCTATATATGAATCTATCTATCTATTAATCTAGCTGTCTATACATATGTATCTATTAATGTGTCACTATATGTTGGCTATACTCGGTGTCTCTAGTCTAGCCTATCAGTCAATGTGTTGTGTAAATTTAAATGTAAGCCTAAATATAACTAAACAAATCACACTATAAATGTCACTATATCACCAAAAATCCACTATCTCAAAATCAAACTCCTCTCACAAAAAACCACGATGTCAATATGCGTTAATTTCACTTTTATACAGATGTGCGATTGTGTGGTCTGTTTCCGACCGTGTGTCAATCAAACGCTGATTCGACGGATCACACCTGATGAAACAGTTAGTGAAACACTTCGAGGCTTCGTTTGGCCATAGTCACGTGACATGGGTGTTTTGAATCACGCTTCGAATCAGTGATTCGAAACATCTGCGCTTCGGGATCTCACAAAGCTTCGGAACGACTGTTTCGCGTCAGCCATCCCTACCTTCTGCCCTCTCGTCATCTTCTGCCTGCACAAAACCGTAACAGAATAACCGAACTGAAAAAAAAAAAAAAAAGACAAGATGGATTTGGCTGGCCATGACCTGACGAATTACCTCATCAGGATCCTGATAGAGAGAGGTCTCCGCATCACCATCACCCCAGTGATGGCTCCAACCATCTTCGCCATGCCATCCATCCTCATCTATGGTTCTGAAGAGCCTGAGCCCGTCGCCTGCCCGCCAGAGCCTGAGCCCGTCGCCTGCCCGCCAGAGCCCATCGCCTGCCCGCCAGAGCCTGAGCCCGTCGCCTGCCTGCCAGAGCCTGAGCCCGTCGCCTGCCCGCCAGAGCCCCACGTCAGCCCTACAGAGCCTTCTCCGCTGGCCCCGTCCAGCCCTCCCGAGCCTTCTCCGCTGGTCCCGTCCAGCCCTACAGTGCCTTCTCCGCTGGCCCCGTCCAGCCCTACAGAGCCTTCTCCGCTGGTCCCATCCAGCCCTCCCGAGCCTTCTCCGCTGGTCCCGTCCAGCCCTACAGAGCCTTCTCCGCTGGTCCCGTCCAGCCCTACAGAGCCTTCTCCGCTGGTCCCATCCAGTCCTCCCGAGCCTTCTCTGCTGGTCCCGTCCAGCCCTCCCAAGCATGTCACTCTCCCCAAGAAAATTTTGGGGGGGGGGATATAGGACCCCACCCTGGCCACCCGAAGGGGCGTCTCCACCCTGGCCACCCGAAGGGGCGTCTCCACCGGGGCGTCTCCACCCTGGCCACCCGAAGGGGCGTCTCCACCCTGGCCACCCGAAGGGGCGTCTCCACCCTGGCCACCCAAAGGGGCGTCTCCACCCTGGCCACCCGAAGGGGCATCTCCACCCTGGCCACCTGCACAACCTGCTCCGCCCTGGAGGCTTCCTGGTCCAGGAAAGCCACGCCCTCGTCAGCCTCCAGGGCGCCCACCCTCCCGCCCCTATTTGATGTTTATACGGCGTGGGGACACGCCTTTTTGGGAGGGGGCGTAATGTTACATGTGTGTCCTGTGTTTCCCCCGGCATTGTGTATTTGGTTCAGTCCTGTTCCCAGTTTTCCCGCTCCTCGTTTGTGTTTAGTTCCTTCACCTGTGTCTAGTTAATTTGCCCCAGCTGTATCTTGTTTCCCTCTTCAGTACTCTGTGTATTTAAGTTCCTCTCTTGTCAGTGTGCAGTGTCGGTTATTACCTATGTTATGTTGTTGTGCTACCTGCCAGTCTATGTTCCTGTGAGTATTTGTAATTAAAATAGTTTGTACTTTGAACCTTCTGCCCTCTCGTCATCTTCTGCCTGCACAAAACCGTAACAACTTGAACAACTGGAGCTCCATCAATTTCTAGACAAGCAAGTTCTTTAGGGTAAAATTTATTAATATTGTGAAATATCATAAAGTTACATTTTTTAACATTAAGAGTTAGCTTGTTAGTTCGAAACCAATTTGATAATATTTTTAACTCGTCATTAACATGTTGTATCAAGGTGACAAAATCCTCGTGCACTGAAATGAGATTGGTGTCATCAGAAATAATATGGGTTGACATATTTACAACAAAGGAATAAATCATTAATATAAATTAGAAACAATCAAGGACCCGAAATAGAACCCTGAGGAACCCCAAATGAAATTTTAGAAGTTTTTGAAAAGAAACCATTGAAATAAACAAATTGTTCTCTATTAATAAAGTAATTGCGGAACCAAACTAAGGCAGTACCCTCCACACCGTATCTATTAAGCTTAGAAATCAAAATATCATGTGAAACAGTATCGAAAGCCTTACTTAAATCAAGAAAAACACAGAGAGCAAATTTTTGTAATCAAGAGCGTTTATATATTATAATTTACAGCTGTATTAATGCATGTTCTGTTGAATATTTTTTCCGAAATTTTTTTAGGGGCTGAATTTTTTAAAGAAAAAAAATATCTCGGACCTCCTGCGTAGTTGGGTGATCAAGATTAGAGAGGGGAGCGTACCGCACATTTATTTGGCTACATGGATCATTATCAGTCTTCTGTATATTGCGAGCTAAATGAGAACCAATATTGGTAAAAAAATTATTAAAGCCATCAGCTATATCAATGGGGTCTGATAGACATCTATCATAGTCCCTCATCTCTGTGGGTGCGGATACAGCCTTCCTATTACGACTCAGCACCTGATTTATAATGTTCCAGGTTGATTTAATGTCATTAGAAACACGATTAAACTGGTCGGCATAAAACTTTTTTTAGTCGCCTTAATTAATTTTGTGAATTGGTTCCTATATTGTTTGTACGTTTCTAGGTTATGAGGAGTGGGCTTGGTGACAGACTTATGGTACAACCGATTTTTCTTTCTAGATAGTTTCCTCAATTCACCGGTAAACCAGGGTTTCTCTCTAACTACTTTGGATTTCACAGCTATCAGAGGAAAACTGGATTCCAGAGCAGAATTAAAGAGAGTCAAAAATAAATCATAGGCTTTAATAGCATCCTGCAACAACATGACCTCATCCCATATGATAGAGCTGATGGCTGATTTGAATCTTCCAATATTTTTAAAAGTGATATTTCGATATTTTACATGCACATTATTAGTAATACAAGCTTCAAAAACTGAGTGTATTATTTGAAAGACTGGAAAATGGTCAGACACGTCACACCATAACAGCCCTGCTGACACTTTATAGTCACATGAGTTGAACAAAATATTATCTATAAGAGAGGTTGAATGTGAAGTAACTCTAGTAGGTTTTGTAATTAAAGGGTAAAAAATTACAGAGTACAGGGTGTTAAGAAAATCATGTGTAGTAGTGAGATCAGCATGTAGGATATTCAAATTGAAGTCACCGTGTAACAGACAGAGCTTACGTTCCTTTGAAATAATATCTAAAGTTGAATCGAGTGCATCAAGGAAAGCATTTATATCTGTAGCCGGTGGTCTATAAATACATCCAATCACAATGCTTTTCCCTTTAAAGGGGTCATATAATGGTACATGCACTTTTACAAGTTGATTGCACTGAAATGTGTGTTGGCAGTGTCTGTCCACAGCCATCATATAATGATAAAAATCCATCCAGTGGTTTTGTTTTAATCTCCTTATATGTTTTTCCCTGCCTCAAATCGAGCCGTTCGAGCCTGTGACGTCACAGGCTCGCAAGCCCCTCCCACGATTGTTGATTGACAGATGCGTTTCAACACAGACCCGCCCTCGCTCGTGAGTCAATCATAGTTCGTCATTGTTTACACTGGAGCAGAATGGTGTTTAAGCGATTGTGGTGTTCTGTTCTTGGGTGTAATAAGGAACACAGCAGTCATTTTAATGTTCCTAAATCCGAACCGCTGAAGACGCAGTGGCTGAGTTTTGTTTATGAAGGGAATATTTCCGACGAGCAATATAAATCAATATAAATCAGGTTTTGCTATGAAGCTGCTACTGAAAAAGGAATCGGTACCAACTATTCGTGTTCCTGCTGGACCTCCAGAAGAAGTGAGTGTAACGTTTCATTAACCTTTATATTAATCTTTGCAAATCCCTTGCACGCTTCACGATGATTGTGGCTAATGTTTACACTCAGGGTGCATTACGGCATGTGTTCTATGTAAGGTTATGACGTTCTCAATATAATTCATAATCCCACGTTTATAATGAAAAACGCGTTATAGTTATTGTGTTATTAAAAACTGTGTACGCAGGTGTTACAGTTAACATAACAGGAATATTAACAGGAATATCAATGCAGTTACAATACTATAGATGTACTTAAAAGTTTTCTTAAAACATAAAACATTTTCGTACTGCACTAAACATAAACATACAACAACAAACATCTTAGGTATCATTCAACTGCTGCTAGAATCATTACTGACATGACCTCTCATGTCAGTTTCAGTCACGATAGTTGTACCTAACACTGAGATAACGTCACGCATCACTGACAAGCCTACATTTACAAAAAAAAAGAAAAAAAAAAAGAAAGTTTTTCAACATAAATCTGTCAACGAACTAACCTATAACTTACATTAGTCACGTTAAACACATAGCGTTTGTATCTCACAACTCTAACGTTACCCTGCCAGTACATACAAAAATAGACCAAAGTGACATTGTTAACCAACCATTCAGAAACGTCCTGTTCGAGCCTTAATTGTCGAACTTCTTCGGGGCCGTCATCTTGTTTCGGGTCCGACTCCGGTTCAAACTGATACGGTTGCACAGATGTGTCCTCAGAGAGAATCCCGCTGCCATAATAAACCCGTAACTGTTGTCAAGTCAATACTCCACGTGCGTTGTGTCAAAGCGCCCACAGAACAGAGGGGCGGAGTCAGCGAAGCTCATTATCATTTAAAGGCATATGCACTTAAACGGCGTGCTGAAAACAGAGCTGTTTTTGAGCAGGTGAAATGAGTGTTTTCTCAATACTAATGAGAATTTTTAATAAAAGTATATTACAAAGTTTTCATTTAGACCCTAAAGATTCATATTAACTTGTACAAAAATGGCATTATATGACCCCTTTAAATAAAAAACATGAAGGAATTTCAATAAATAAAGATTCTACTAATGCTAAGTTGAAGTCGTTACTTAAATCCTTTCTGAGAATATAGTTAAATGAATCAGACACGTACAGAGAGACTCCTCCTCCTCTTTTCTTTTCTCTACAAGAGTGAATAGCATTATAGTGTGATAGATTATAGAGATGTGATATATCATTGTGGAGCCATGTTTCCGTAAATGCTAAAGCTGAGAAAGAGTGTGACAAGGTAGATAAGAAGGTTTTAAAGTGATCAAAGTTTTCTCTGAAACTACGTGCATTCACATGAATCGTGGAAAACGAAGTTTGATCAGAATATGTAGGAGACAAGCAAGACAAAAAATTAAATTGCTGTTCGGTATAATATTCACACGTCAAGTTAGCAGAGTTCAAATAATTATTATTGGAATCGGGATTAAAAAAGGTTTCATAAATTCGAAAGTTGTTGTCCATGTTCTGCTCAAATGGGTTCAAAGTCCGTGAATCTATTGAAGGTGCTTTGTGATTCCAGTCACTTGTTATGAAACTAGAGTCAATTGTTGACATAGTAAGGAAAGATGGTACCTTATAAGAACGACATCACACCAAAAGGACTCACGTTCCACCAACAATTCAGGATTAATCCTTTCACTTGGAAAACCCGAACAATCCATCGGCAGCAGTGGAAACAGGAGTTCTTGAGACTGAGGTGATTCATTTATATTCATCCAGCTGATTTGATTCCCGTATCGCCAAAACCTTCACATCCTCTGGTCGTAATCCATTCGTCTTGATCCACACTTTGCAGTTCCGGGTCCATGTCGACTGAATCTTTCCATTTTTACGTAGCAATCTGGCGTCCTTAGCAATATCGGCGTTCTTCTTTGTGAGATATTCGTTGAGGTAGACTTTCGTGCCCTTCAATTTCCCCCCTTGACCCAACAGTGCGACTTTGCGTTTATGGATCACAAAGCGCACAATGATGGCAGGAGGCCCAGGAATCGTAGAGTGACGCTTCCTAGACAACAAGTGACAGGCAGAAAAGTCCTCACTCTGTACTTCAATATCTTTGCTCATTAAGAATGAGACAACCTGCTGTTCCAAAGATAGGGTCTCTGTCTCCGATGCACTAGCATCGGGGGCTCCTTCCACTGGATCCACCACCCTCGCATAGGTACGGTGTTTCGTTTCCAAGCCAGTTATAATAAGGTCGTTCATTCTCGTGTGCTGTTCAAGATCGTAGATTCGTTTCTCCAGCATGGCAATTTTCTAATCTTTCTTCGTCAGTAGCAACTTAAGCGACTGAATATCAGCTGACAGTTTCTCATTAAATGGCGTCAAGTTTTCCTGTTTAGCTACGTTTCTCAGCGTTAAGTTGATCAATTCCAATTGTTCCTCCACTCTTTTCATCTGGGCAATCGTGGGCCCCCCCATACTTGCTTAAGTTGTTTTCAAAGTGCAATTATTATGATAAATTAATGTGGTGAAACACCAACAAAGCCAGAGCTGAGCAGCGTGCTGAGCTGCGTGCCGCCATCTTTTTTTCCAACTAGTATATATATATATATATATATATATATATATATATATATATATATATATATATATATATTAGGGGTGTAACGGTAAGGGGTGTAAACGGTTCACAAAATTCACGGTTCGGTTCGATACGATACACTTGTGCCACGGTTCGGTTCAGTAAGGTTCGGTACGTTTTCAATGCAGCAAAAAGAAAGAAATGCCAGAGAAATTTCCTTGTTTTTTTTTTTTATTATATTTTTATTAAAACTTATCATAAAGTATGATACATTACTTTGAGCAGTGATGGAGCTTTACTTGACTTTTCTTAGAAGCATATAAAACAAAACAGCTCCTTGGACAAAATGAAATGTTATATTGTAGTATTATAAACAAAGGTTTATTTTAGTTCAGATTAACATTTGAGGGCAGCAATTGTATTCATAATGTCAAAATAAAACCGACGTAATGTTACTTGAAAACATTATAGCCTACTATTCCTGGCAAACTTACATGGTTACAGTGAGTGTTACTACAGTAAATCCATGGTGAATGCTGATCTGTGGAATAGTTCATTCATGGCACAATGTTTCTTCCTGGTTTCCACGTCAGCGCTGTTTGATCCGTTAATAACAGAGAAATGTGAATGTTTCTCACTAGATCTCGCAGCGATGTTATTACTTCAATAGCGAATTCAAATGCTTTCTTTACTGGATGTCTCAGCGCTGTGTAGTAACAGTGATCGGCTTGCGCTGCATTGGTCCAAACTGATAAACAGTCCGTCAACCACATAATAACGAGTAGCTCAGTTTCGTTCCGCTTACATTACATTTGCCATTTGATGTTGGGCAATGTTGTGGTCGCGCCAGCATCTCGAGTGCGCCACGCGCAACGGGCGGCGTCCGCCTTCATTTAAAATAACGGTATTTTGGTCGGCAGGAAAAATGGTCCAACGAACCGTTCGGTTCGAAAATGCGTACCGAAAACTGAACCGAAAGCCTCGTACCGAACGGTTCGATACGAATACACGTATCGTTACACCCCTAAATATATATATATATATATATATATATATATATATATATATATATATATATATATATTGTTAGATACCAATCAGGGTTCGAAATGAGGGGGGTCTGGGGGGGTCCCGGACCCTCCATAAGTCATTAAGGACCCCCCATAAGAATTTATTTTTGGATTTTGGGGGGTCCCCGACAAATATATTTTAACATTAAAAATGATTGTGAAAATTATAGGTCTTTAGTGACACTTTATATTTATACCAGTAATTATTTAATTACAGCGCGAGGCAGCTATAGGGCAGCTATTAGCCGAGTGAGTTGTTGTTGTGGTGCTCCCGCTAATGTACGGACGGTAACAAAGTTGCGCTGTTGGGGCTCGCGCAGTTATACCATATTCATTTGTAGTTAAGAAACAATATATAGCCTACACACGACCAAAGTGCTGTTTTCCTGAATGCCATCACGATTAAAAACCGAGATATTGATTTCATAACAGTTCAATAAACAAATAGTTAAAATAATTAAAATTAAGTTACTTACATTTTTAGACGCAATGGCTGTTTTTGTTCTGTTTCAGCAGCGAAAATAGTTCCAAACAACAGAACCACAGCGCATCTCAGAACAACACTCATGATTCATTACTGAATAATTCAGCGTTTTGAACTATTCGCTCGAGTCAAAGATTCAATTACCCATTATTAAAACTCCTCATTCTGAATAAATCAGCCGTTTGAACGAATCGTTTAAATGAATGACTCAATGACTCGCTCATTCAAGACGGTCGCCTGCCACCTCCTACTGGCGGTTTAGTTTCAAAGCATCATTCTTTTCGTTTTCAACATTCCTTAATTGTATATTCAAAAAATATTTAAAACAATCTCAGAATCTCATTTAATACGGTTATAATTTTTCAATGTAAATTATTTAATTTGTTTGGTAACAGCCGCTAGGCTGTCTTATTATTTTAATTGAATGTAGCCTATTAATACAATGTTAGAATTTGAAATTAAATTTAGAGCATACACTAAATAAAATTAGGGGAAAAGTGCCCTTTTTAAAGGTACAAAAAATTATTCAGATAAGAGTGTTTACAAAAATGAAACATTGGCTATTTAAGTTTAAAGGGAGTAAAGCGTCTGTTTAGGCTATAAAGGAAATTTAATTTTGCCAAAAGAAGAACTTTTATTTTAAATAAATGTTGCTTTAAAAAATCTGCCTTCTTCAGTGTGATATGTTACCATATTATCATGCTTGATTGAATATTTGTAATGTGATGATCAGATGCAGATATCTAAATCAAAGAATATGAGTGGTTGGCGGATGGATTATTATTTATTTTTAACAACAGATTCGAGTGACTCAAAGTGCACCAGATTAATGAATTTATCTTTAAAATGTACAAAACTTTCTCCGGGGGGGCATGCCCCCGGACCCCCCTAGTGTTACGATTTTGCCACCTCTGCCTCATTTTGAGTAAAGAAGAAAACCCTGACATTGATCCATATAATTTTGCGTACAGTGTAGCAAGATAGTCTTCAGAATTGTTTTAATTACATACATTTTAGGGGACCCCCCAAGAGTCAGAAGTCATTTCGAACCCTGATACCAATCATAAGAGCAGTGAAATAGAAGCAAATAATCTAGGAATAAATTACATAAATGCACTTATATGATAATCTTACAGCAGTTGTCATTCACATTTTTACTATTAATAAAAAAGGGTCTGATATTTGATAAACAGATGTTATTAAATCAGGGTTCACTTGAAAATTCACATGTATCCTTGAACTCATTTTAACAACTTAATATGTTTTAATGCTTCAGAACAGATGGAGGTGAAAGAGCAAAGACAAGAACTGAATTTAAATGTGATGATGCTGTAGTTTGTTTCAGCCTGTTGACACCAATAAAATGAGCTTAATGTGCCAATTTACGATCTCAGACATCACCATAATGAATGAGCTGAAAACAGTGAACTTTGAGACAAAGAGGTTTTTCAGCAGCTCAGTTAAACATGATGACTCTGTACTTTTTAAATGCAGATTGGATAAAAACACAGTGATCACAGTTCACACCTGCAGTGAAGCCCCTCCCACAACAATTCACCAATAAATACTGGGAATATTCCCATCATCCTACAAGAGAAGGACAAACTCCAGGAGTAGCAGCTGAAATCTGTGTGACTGTTAAAGATGGAGTTTATTAAAGAGGAGATTGAAGACATGAGTGATCCAGAACCATCCGGAATAAAACATGAAGATACTGAGGAACAAATAGGTTGGTGTCCATTCTTGATTCTTCATTGTTTATGCTTTGGTAGCTGTGAATTAGTAAGCATATGGATGATAAATGATAGATTAATACATCCTTATTGTATATAGCAGTTGTCAAACATATTTTTTACAATATTAACAAATTAATGACAGAACAACCCTTAAAAAGAAGTTTATTCAAGTGTGCTATTAGTATACTTCTTTTAAACTAAAAATAAGAACATATACTTTCAGTAATAAGGGTTAAATAAGGGTTTACTTGAACCGTATTTCTGTGTATTTTAGACCAGATGAGAGTGAAAGAGCAAATACAAGAACTGAATGAAGTGGAGGAGGAACATCGTAACTTTACAATTCAGAGAACAAAAGCCAAAAAGACGCACACCTGCACTCAGTGTGGAAAGAGTTTCTTATGGAAAGGAAACCTTAACAAACACACGATAATTCACACTGGAGAGAAACTGTTTACATGCACTCAGTGTGGAAAGAGTTTTTCTCAAGCATCAGGTCTCAGTTATCATCTGCACATTCACTCTGGAGAAAAACAATTTAACTGTGATCAGTGTGGTAAAGATTTTATTTCATCATCAAATCTAAAAAAACACCTAAAAGTGCATTCAGATGAGAAGCCTTATGTGTGTTCTCTCTGTGGAAAGAGTTTTTCAAGGCTGGACTGTTTTAAACTGCACAAGAAAACACACAATGAAGTGAGAGATCATATGTGCTTTGCCTGTGGGAAGAGCTTTACTAAAGTTGACCATCTGAAACTGCACCAAAGAATTCATACTGGAGAGAAACCTTACAAGTGCTCATATTGTGACAAGAGTTTCACTCAGTCTGGAAACCTGAAATCACACGAGCGAGTTCATACTGGAGAAAAGCCGTACGATTGCTCTCTGTGTGGAAAGAGTTTCACAGAGACAGGACACCTTAACAGACACATGAGAATTCACACGGGAGAGAAATCGTATCCATGCACTCAGTGTGGAAAGAGTTTTTCTCATGCATCAACTCTCAGTAAACATCTGTTCATTCACTCTGGAGAAAAACCATTTAAGTGTGATCAGTGTGGTAAAGGTTTTATTTCATCATCAAAACTAAAACAACATCTGAAAGTTCATTCAGGGGAGAAGCCTCATGTGTGTTCTCTCTGTGGAAAGAGTTTTTCACAGCTGAACAGTTTTAAACAGCACCAGAAAACACACAATGAAGTGAGAGATCATGTGTGTTGTGACTGTGGGATGAGCTTTACTAGAGCTGCCTATCTGAAACGGCACCAAAGAATTCATACTGGAGAAAAACCTTACAAGTGCTCATATTGTTACAAGAGTTTCACTCAGTCTGGATCTCTGAAATCACACGAGCGAGTTCATACTGAAGAGACCGACTGATTTCATGAAACTGCGTATGTATAACACGCCAATTCGTATTTCCATTTTTGGTGTGCTATCAACACGCATAATCGCTTTTCAGCGTGTTTATGAACGCCGTTGACTTAACGTTACATTACTGTATATATAAATATATGACCTACACCAACCCCGTCCCTAAACCTACCCGTCACTGGTTAATACCATTTATGAGTCTTTTCCTGCCATCCTAGCAAGAAAAATATCGCTCCCCAGAATGTATATCAAAATTTGGCTTTATTTCGGTCGTATTTTTAACGGCGTGTACATACACGCGGAATCACTCGGACATAACGGCGTAGATATACACGCATACACGCGGATAGCTCAAAATGCGTATAAATAATACGCCATTTGACTTGAAAGTGGCGTGTATGTTTACGCAAAAGTCATGATGTCATGTTGGAAGAGAAGCCGTACCACTGTACTCAGTGTGAGAAGAACTTTAAACATAAAATAAGTCTTCTGACTCACATGAAAATATGTCTTAAAAAGTTGTCACAATGAGCAATAATTAATTTTCATTTCAAATACATTCTAGTAAATGGTGTGAGATGAACAAAGTATGGAGTCGCTTCCAAAAGCACAGTATAATCTAGTTCATGTTTCTCAACGAGTGGGTCGCAAAACCTTTTCGAGTGGGTCGTGGAGTTTTCAGTCAAAGAAACAACAGCAAACTTAATTTTATGATCTATTTCTGATGTTAGGCTTTTATTTTGAAAGATGTGCATGAAAGCTATTGAGACTTCTGTCAGACTCATTTTAATAAAAAGCAACCGAGAAAAACGTGTTTTCCTGATTTAGTATCTGCGGTCAGAGATGTTGTAAAACTATGTCAGTGTCATTATTCTAATGTTATTTTCATAACGTCATGAAATAAGTAAGGGATAATGTATAGCGAGGCGGTTTTTATAGCGAATACCACCCCGACAGGCTGACCCGACGTGAAGCAGAGGGATCTTAATCAGCCTAAAGGGGTGGTATTTGCTATAACAACCGCATCGCTATACATAATCCCGCTTATTAAATGGCTACCTACCAAATAAATCAATAATTTGACTCAAAATATTGATTTAAAAAGGAGTTTGATTTAAAAACGATTGTATTGCTTCCGCTAAAGAAAATAGTCTGTTCCGTCTCTGAACTGCGTCCATGGCAACGTTGTTTTTCATGGCAACGGTGTGTTATACTAAGCAGCGTCTGTTATCAAGAAATAACACACCGCATCTACATTGGAATTCTACCAAGCCATGTAATAAAAAGTAATAAATCGAGGCTAGCAGCCATGGATCTCAACACTCGACCCGGGATGCCGTCCGGGCCAACTGCTTTCCAGACATTCACACGCTTCAGAGCTCTACGAACTTCGTCTTCCGATACCGTGATCGTGCGCTCGTTCCCGACGCAACTGTTTATGTAACTGTAACATGCAATCAAATGCATGATGATCAATGACTGTTTGGCTTAGTTTATATATATATATATATATATATATATATATATATATATATATATATATATATATATATATATATATATATATATGTGACTTTTGTATTCTGGTTACTGATTGGTCCCACCCTCCATCAACACAGGAACTCGGAATTTGGATGACAAAGCTTTATTTTCTGCACACTGCACACAGAGCATTAAGAGAGAGAAAATGGCGAATCGTTACACTCACAGCTCCACCCACAGCAGTTCTCTCTTACTCTGCTCTACTCAGTATCTTTATGCACATTTCTTATTCACAGTACATTTGTATCAAAAACAATAACAAAAGTAAAATAATAATGAAATGTAATAAACTCTCCAGTCAATTACAGACTGTTAACCTTTTTCTGGTTTGTTGTGATCGTATAACACTTGTATCATCCTTCTTATACACTATTTCGTTTCAGAAAATAACATCTGATAGATTCAGTGAAACCATGAATTACATTATAAAACACAGTTTGTCCCAACTATTTCCCAACAGCACAGAAAATATAACTTTATAAACAGTAGAATTACTAAACACTGTATAATAAAACATTTACCTGCACACAGAGCATTAAGAGAGAGAAAATGGCGAATCGTTACACTCACAGCTCCACCTATCCAAAACACATTCATCTCGTTAGAGAGCACATGGCAAACATGACGCAGTTGGAAATCGCAAACATAAAACAATCAAAATTCTCATAAATATAGACGGAAAACACTCTCAACTAGTTAATCCGTGTCTCTTATGAGCAATCCATCAAATAATCATAAATCATTTAAGATGAATTTATACATTTTTCCACTTTTAGTGCGGAGCTTACAGGAAACCGACTCACCCACAGCAGTTCTCTCTTACTCTGCTGCAGATCGTTCGTGCGCACGGTAGCCTATAGCGCCACCCGCGTACTCCATAGGAAGTGCAATCCCATTGTTGCAGGATTTATTTAAAGAAATCACAACTATATTATTTATCCCGTCACATACACCCCCCTTAAATCCTGCTAAATGAGGATATACCAACAAGAATCAATAACTCAATAACTTTACAACTCAAACAACAATAAAGAAAAGAGAAAATTGGAATGCTGAAATACAACATCAATAAAGAAAGAATAAAGTGCATGGAGTATGATTAGCTGTCAATCAGTTGATTCTCCCAATAGAAGTACCGAAAGATAAGGAAGGCGCCTATCCCCAATCTCCCAGTAGACCAAAAAAAAAAAAAAAGATGCCTGTTACACCTCAAAATATCATTTTACACTAACTCCTGATTAGACTTCAAATCTCTGTATCAATATATTCTTTTATGTAGTCTCAGCATATGCACAAAATCAAGTAACACTGTTTATGTGAAAATGTGTTTAACTAAATAAACAAAAGAACTCACTGTAGAATCTGGGCTGTTTATGTTTTGTGTGTTCATCTCATAAAGCAGTCTTTTAGGAGGTTTAATGACTCTGCCAAGTCTAGTTTGAGTTACTCCTGTATCAACAAGTCCTGGTTGTGTGCAAATCACAGGTTCCTCTGTATCCTCATGCACAAACAATTCTCCTCGAGTTGAATCACAGTCTTGAACAACCATTTCAGGTAAATCAACAACACTCTGAACATGTCCATTACTCCTTTCATCATCACTTTGCTGCGATACATCACTCCTTTCATCATCACTTTGCTGTGTTACTTTACTCCTTTCATTCAGGCTCCCAGCGTCAACACTCATGGAATCCAGGATCTCCGACGCACAGTCCAACACATCAGGTAAGTCTATCTGGTTTGTATGTTCCTCATTTTCAACAACATCATCAGGACTACTTAATATCCAGTTTGCAGTTCTGTCATCATGATCAATTTCATTTTCTTGAATCAATTCCTCATTCACGTCATCACACCCTTGATCCTGGTTCCGAGACTCAGCAATTGGTAGGAAGTTCACAGGCAACAAGAAGTTCCTATGGACTACTCTCACTTTGTCTGAGGTGATTGATCGAATTCTGTAAACATTGATATCTGGATAAACAACCATGACTTCATATGGAGACGACTCCCACTTGTCAGCAATTTTTTTCCTGCCTCTTTCACCCCTGTTTGCAACCAGCACTCTATCTCCAACAGTCAGTGGGCATCCCTTCACTTTTCTGTTATACAGTCTGCCATGCCGTTCCTGTTCCTTCAAAGTGTGTTCTTGTGCTATACGTGCTGCTTCACGCAAGTCATTTTTCAACTTGGATACAAAATCCTTTAAATCCACCACATCCTCATTGAAAAGCACGTTCTGAAACAGGATATCAATTGGAAGACGAGGAACTCGGCCAAACATAAGGAAGAAGGGTGCGAAGCCAGTCGTCTCATGTTCCGTGCAGTTGTAACAGAAGGTAAGTTGCTGTAGCATTTGTGGCCACTTTGATTTTGCTTTAGGAGGTAACGTCCTGATCATACTACCCAGAGTCCTGTTGAACCTCTCAGCAATGCCATTACCCATGGGGTGGTATGGGGTTGTGTGTGACTTGTCCACACCCGCCATGGTCAACAGTTCTTTAATCAGCTTGCTCTCGAAATTAGCCCCCTGGTCAGAATGAATTCTCTTGGGAAATCCATAAACTAAAAAGAAATCATTCCAGAGCTTTTTCGCAACTTGTTTGGCAGACTGGTTTTGGCATGGAAAAGCATGGGCCATCTTTGTAAAATGATCTGTCACAACCAGCACGTCAACAGACTTTCCGTCTCTGAGCTCAGCCGACCAAAAATCGATACAGAGCAGTTCAAGTGGCTCTGATGTACGGATACTGGTTAACGAAGCACAGGCATTGGGTTCTGAAGTTTTACCAACCACACAGCGACAACAATTCGCCACATAATTATCAACATCTTTCCTCATTCCAATCCAGAAGAATCGTTGTCTTGTTAGTGACAGTGTTCTACTACGACCTTGATGTCCTGCTGCATCATGTATTCCCTGTAGAACTTGTGTTTTTAAGGAAACAGGTACAACGAACAGGTGCAGTTTCTTGTTCAGCTTCGGATCTCTCTTCACCTTATACAACACACCATCACTGATGACCAGTCTATCATAGTGTTTCAACAATCTCCGCACACTTTTCGATTCTTTGGTTTGTTCTTTCTTAGATGGTCTCCGACATCTCTCAATGTAGTAACGAATCCGACTCAAGGTGCTATCCATCTCCTGTCCCTGAACAATGGTACTGTGCTGTAACGGAGGGTTCAACTGTTGTGGTGGTGAGAGAGCTGGTACCATCCCCAGTATTTCACTCAAGCCGCCAGTAGAATGTGCTGCCAACACTGCAGAAACTTCTTCACTCCCAGAAGAACCTGAAGACAAGAGTCCATCACTGTTTGGCTCACCAGAATCTTTCCCACCCTCCTGCGCGACTTGATAATTACTCGTGCACTTGAAAGCATCCTGGACAGAATCGTCGACGACACCACTGACATCCTTCAAAAGAGACAGGTAAGGTTCAGTGATGAGACGATGGCCTATACAAGACTGAACGAATGGCTCCCGACTCAAGGCATCCGCAACCACATTCTTCGTTCCTGGAACGTACTTGAGATCAAAACTGTAAGAAGCCAGTTTAGCCACCCATCTCTGCTCACATGCATCCAGCCGTGGCTTAGTCAGAATATAAGTAAGAGGGTTATTATCTGTCCAAGCCGTAAAATGCCGTCCTCTCAGCCAGTGGCTAAACTTCTCACAGATAGCCCACTTTAAAGCAAAGAACTCTAATCTGTGAGCTGGGTAGTTCATTTGTGAGCGAGACAGAGTTCTACTCGCAAAGGCTACGGGTCTGGCAATCTCTTCACCAGGCAGAACTTGCGACAATACAGCTCCTACTCCATCAAATGATGCATCTACAGCCAGAATGAAATGTTGATCAAAGTCCGGATGAGCCAATGTCACATTCCTTGTTAGTTCTAGTTTCAAGATGCGCAAAGCTTCCTCACAATCAGATGTCCAATCGGCGGGAGAGAGTTTGAGATAACTGACTTTCTTCCTTGGGTTGCGTCCTTTCGTGATAGGAGTCTGTTTGACTGTACCTGAGGTCAGTTTGAATAGAGGCTTGGCTTTTGCTGAACATCCTTCGATGAAATGTTGATAATATAAAACCATCCCAAGGAAGGACCTGATCTTTTTCTGACACGGGGTTTTTCCATCAGATTCCATCAAATCAGATGCTGTGATGTTATTAATGGCCTCAACTTTACCAGGATCAGTCTTAATCCCTTCCTCACAGACAATGTGACCAAGGAATTTCACAGATCGTCTCAAGAGAAAACATTTTCCAGGAGCCAACTTTAGATTATGATGTGTCAACCGCAAGAGAACCATTTCAAGGCGTTGAAGAGCAACTGACTCAGACGGAGCAAACACCATCAAATCATCAAGGTAACAGAGAACGCTGCTGAAATTCTCATCTCCAAAGATAGACATCATCATTCTCATGAAAGTGGCTGGGCTATTCGAAAGACCCTGAGGAAGCCTGTTATACTCATGAAGCCCAAACGGGGAAGAGAAAGCAGTGTACTTTTTGTGTTCTTCCGCTACAGGAACATTATAATACCCTGAGGTAAGATCCATGGTAGAAAAGAACGTATTGCCACCCAAAGCAGCTAACACATCGGACTGATGTGGTAATGGGTAGGCATCCCTGACAGTCCTCGCATTTAACCACCTGAAGTCAGTGCAGATCCTGAGATTGCCATTCTTCTTCCATACTAGAACAAGAGGTGACGCATAGTCACTGTGCGACTTGCGGATAATTCCTTTTTCCTCCATCTCGTTTAATGCGGTCCGCAGTTTCGCATACTGGCTCGGTGGTATACGTCTATATGGAAAGCGGAATGGTCTGTCGTCAGTGAGATTAATCCGATGGACAACGCCTTTAGCCTCTCCACAGTCCATTTTGTCTTTTGAGAACACGGATTCATACTTCTCAATGAGGTATAACAACTTATCCTTCCATTGGGCTGATACTTCACAAGACTCCAAATCAAGTTCACCAAGACCCAATTCACCTAAGACATGCTTCATCTCTTCACTGGATCTAGGTGGTAAAGGTTCCTCAGTACACTGCAGATTTGACTGAATCTGTGTTGGTAACGGTAAATCTTGCATTGCAATACAAGGAGACACGTCAGCAATTTTTGAATTTCTCTTTAGCACAATTCTGTGGTCAGTAGGGTTAATGACTCTCAAGGGAATCGAGCCGTCTCCCCATAGTGGTGTTATGACCCTCCCAATCAGAACTTGCCTAGGTCTCGATCTGGATTCGGTTGGTTCTACAATGACAGTGCTGCCAACCGACAAGACAGACGACTGAGGTAGCTTACCCCAAACCAGATGTTCAGTCTGCGGCTCTAGTGTCACACTCCTCTGCAACTTTACAGTACCAACTTTCTCCGGTATGGTTTCACCTCACCACCCTTCGATATTTGAGAAAAGAGACAGAAACATACAGCACTCATCATTCCCATTGCTGCTTGATTTAGACATCATCCTCCAGTAACCATCAGTCTCTCTCAGTTGCATCAACAGTCTCTTTATGACATTTGAACCCAAAATCATTTCTTCCGTCTGTCCAGGCACAATCAGAACAGGAATTATCATTGAGCAGCCGTACACAGTAGCTTTAAGATTGTAGCACGCTGTAGGAGTAACATGATGGCCATGATGGCCACCACAACCAACAATGACAATATCTTGTGTTGACTGGCTTGTCAAGTCTGGGTTACTTATCAACAATCGTTCTTCCACAGACTCACTAAGAGTACATGCCATTGATCCACTATCGAGTAAAGCTTTGAGAATGAGATCAGGCTCGACTGAAACGGAAGTGTAGAACAAGCTATCAGCTCTCGGGACTCTCTGAACACCTTGAAAGATAACTGTTTTGTTTGAAGATACATCACTAAACATGTCACATAAAGACTCACAGTCCCTCACATCATCAAAACTGGAAATGGGAGCTTCACTCTCAAAATCCACGGGATCCTCCCTCACACGTAGATTATTTAGTTTAACTGTTGGCTGCTTGAGGAGGTAGTCTTCCTTTCCTTCGGGCACCGATTTCTGGTATGGTTAGGTGAAAAACACTGGAAGCAGAGCCTGTTGTCCCTACAGTGGGTAAAAGCAGAATGTGAAGTGTCCTTACACACCAAGCACGGCGTCTCATTCAAGCCTGGAATTCTAGACATGCTGTGTCTCTTCCTGTAATCCTTGCTGACTTGTGCATTACCACTATTACTCATCAGAACTCTTTCCAACATATCGATCACCTTTTCCAGAGCCATATTTTCTGACTGCTTTGACTGTGGTGAATCTTGTTCAGTTGTCACTGGACAGGGCCCAGGGCTCACCCTCATCTCATTCACCGAGACTTTCTGCTCACATCCAGTCAGCTTAGTTTCTTGTCCTGTGACTCTGAGACTTTTCTCTGAATGATACTCGTTCAGGATCTCTTGTACTTAATACGCCGTCCATTTGTCAATAGTTTTTGAGCGAAATGTCAGCGCTAGATCTGAACTGGGACAATTCCGAATGAACATACGTGTTACTTCAATCAATTGGTTGTCTAGTACCTTCCCCTGCTGTCTTAAACACTCAGCTGTGATGTCAGCAGTACGGTTCAGACGCAACCAGTAGTCAAATGGATCCTCTTGAGGCTCTGGGAGAGTAGTGTAGAAATCTTGCAGTGGGATAGGAGAATACTGCTGGCAACTGAAGTGCTTCCGTAATATTGTGTAGATCGCATCTGGATCTGTACTGACATTCAAACCACTAGACAGCATCCCCACTTTAACAACATCCTTGGCTTTACCTCTCAAGTGCATTAAAATTTCCTCACCCTGCTCTTCAGTTGGCAGAAGTCCCTTCCTTATGAAGTTCTTCATGAGCTCCACCCACTCATCTAGGGTAACCGTGTCTGATGCATTGCCTCTGAAGATTGGAGGATCTTTAACTTCCCTCTGGCGTACTACTTGAATCTGCGATGCACTCGATGCAGATCTTTGGTCAGTCATATATCTACCATTGGGGCTATTATGACTCTGTCTAGGTGTAACATCAGTCTGACTGCGCAAGTTCAAATGTTCAAGAATACTGTCCGCCAGTTGCAGTCCTACTTGTACAATGCTACCCATCTGACTCATCATGTCACTTGTAAGAACTGGAGTCGAGGTGCTAATTGGCTGTGTACTTTCAGAATTGTTACAATTTACACGATCAGTGTTCTCATTAGCCTTTTGATCAGGACTAGCATTAGCTCCTAATCCCAAACCATAGCTAATGTCTGGAAAAGGAACTGGTGTTGCTAACATACCTCTCCCTCGACCAACACTAACTGGTGTACCAATATATCCAGATCCAGTAAATCTAGTGTGATCCATAATCAAGCAATGAAAACGTAAAAGTGAGAAAAGGGAGAAAAAAAAAAAAAGAAAAAAAAATATGTCCACAGAACTATCAACAAATGCAGGAATATCTGAATTAAATAATAAAACAAAATCACATCCAAGTGTCTATGCAAGAATCACTTATCACGGTTATTTTTTTCTTTCTGATCGTAAAGCTTAGCTGAAAGTCCCGTGCAATGAAGAATGAAGACAGGTCCGCCGGTCCGATGTTCAGATGATCTTCGACCACCTCGACTGAAGTCCTGAGTCACGGCACCAATGTGACTTTTGTATTCTGGTTACTGATTGGTCCCACCCTCCATCAACACAGGAACTCGGAATTTGGATGACAAAGCTTTATTTTCTGCACACTGCACACAGAGCATTAAGAGAGAGAAAATGGCGAATCGTTACACTCACAGCTCCACCCACAGCAGTTCTCTCTTACTCTGCTCTACTCAGTATCTTTATGCACATTTCTTATTCACAGTACATTTGTATCAAAAACAATAACAAAAGTAAAATAATAATGAAATGTAATAAACTCTCCAGTCAATTACAGACTGTTAACCTTTTTCTGGTTTGTTGTGATCGTATAACACTTGTATCATCCTTCTTATATACTATTTCGTTTCAGAAAATAACATCTGATAGATTCAGTGAAACCATGAATTACATTATAAAACACAGTTTGTCCCAACTATTTCCCAACAGCACAGAAAATATAACTTTATAAACAGTAGAATTACTAAACACTGTATAATAAAACATTTACCTGCACACAGAGCATTAAGAGAGAGAAAATGGCGAATCGTTACACTCACAGCTCCACCTATCCAAAACACATTCATCTCGTTAGAGAGCACATGGCAAACATGACGCAGTTGGAAATCGCAAACATAAAACAATCAAAATTCTCATAAATATAGACGGAAAACACTCTCAACCAGTTAATCCGTGTCTCTTATGAGCAATCCATCAAATAATCATAAATCATTTAAGATGAATTTATACATTTTTCCACTTTTAGTGCGGAGCTTACAGGAAACTGACTCACCCACAGCAGTTCTCTCTTACTCTGCTGCAGATCGTTGGTGCGCACGGTAGCCTATAGCGCCACCCGCGTACTCCATAGGAAGTGCAATCCCATTGTTCCAGGATTTATTTAAAGAAATCACAACTATATTATTTATCCCGTCACATATATATATACAGGGCGTTGCTAGGGTCTTGATACATTTGGGGCTTAGCCCAGTCCCCACTTATCTGCCACCCCCTGCTTTTGGTAACTACTTCTTCCACTCATAGGCACATAATAATAAGCAATAATAATATAAAGTTGGGCATTAAACACTTAATTTCCTGCATTCAGGTGCATTTATTATTCACAGAAACACAAATAAATAATACATGAATATTAAATAATATTTAAAAAAATGAATATACACACACACACACATAAATCACTCAAACAGTAAGCTGTCACAAAGAACCAGCAAAAGTAATGATTATGAATATGTCAAATATAGCAAGGATACATCTTAATTGTTTATTAATAAACAAGTGCTTTTTTGTGTGTCGGATGCAAAGATGAAGTTGACGATGCTGACTGCGATCTTTGTAGTAGTGAACGCACCAGAGAGAAATGCACATTTCATACAGATTAGCCTAGAGCAGTCTGTTTTCTTTTGTTTTTAATTGTTCTGTTTAAAAGCTTTCTATAGATGTATTTTCAGGTCTGTGAAGTAGGCTACCTTGGTTTCGGTTAATTTATGAGACGAGCTCCAGCTCACGCGCCCGGCGCCTCCGTGTCGTGATTAGCCTATCTATCGTCTGCTATATTTACTTCTTATTTATTAAATCCAGGCAATTTGTTTATGAAACATTGATTAAAATTAAGATACAATTAATACAAAACGAAATTCACTTTAAAGAAAGGCTTTGTGCTTTCTGTGTGAGGTCTCCGTGAAAGTTTTAAAGCAGTCTTTTAGTGCCGTTTTCCCAGCGTGGTCACGTCTGTAACATTGCTTTTTCCTCATAAATGCGAAGACAGTCAATGTTATGTTCTGTGGAGAGCGAACCCTTCTTCATCGGTGCAGTATTACTTTCGGTTTGCGCAGTGTAATTCAGAGAATTATTCAAAAAATATTTGGCCACCTAAAATTTAAAGATTTTTTGTCACGTCCGTAATGCATGTGTATTTCCCTCATATTAAATATAAAACGCATGTGTAGACTGATATGTCTGGACTACTTTGAGTAATAAAGTAATAAACAAATTTTGTTTTGTTTTATTTTATTTGCACTACAAAGAGTGTATATAGGCATATTTGTTATTTCTTTTTGGTATAGTGCTTAACAAGAATAATTTAATTTTGCCCAGTTGTGGCCTGTTGAGGGGCAATAAATATCAAAAGTTTCAAAACATCTATTGTGTTATTTGTATCGATCCACTATATAAACATAATATCTACAGACATGGAATTTGATTGGAGGGTAGTCTCACTTGTCCCACATGCGCACATTGCCAATGCGCATACTGCCGTCCTAAGCGCGAGTCGCAGGTTCCTATGGGACATACGAAGTTTAAAACATTTAAATAGACACATCAAGTACGTAGTAATGTATATGAATCTTAGTTGAACTCTGTTAGAAATGGTTGCTGAGACGGAGACGCGCAGAGATGGCAATTAACGCGCTGTTTGATTTGTGATCGTGCTGTGTTTATTCCATTCATTCGAGTAGCCTGTATATTCAACAACGCTTAAATCATTTAAATATACATCCAATAATATACAATAGGCCTATCCTATTTGAGTTGATATTACTCTTGCCAAGCTGTGATTTCTGAGAGATGCACAGATTTGCGCTTTGTTTCCTGTTACTCTCACTCATTCACTTCACTCATTGTAGCAGATATTTTAGATAAGGTATTTGGCTTCGGGAACACGCCTACTCTACTCCAGAAAAAAGAATTCTGTAGGATGACCCACCCACATTTTTTTTTGCTTCTGATGCCCATGCTCAAAAGTATGTACTTTGTCTTCACATACTGTACAGAGTACATACTTCCAGGGCGTAGTAGCCTTTAAGTAGGCGAATTGGGACGCAGCAAGTGTCTTTCAGCAGAAGAAAGCATTAGAAAAGACACATTACCATCCTCACTAACAATAACTGCAAATCATCTAATACACAGGTCACAGATATGGCTATAAACATACATTAACATCAAAATGAAAGCTAAACACGTTTTAACGAAATTTCCACAGATTTAATCCACCAAAATTACATGTAGAGATTTTTTTTAATCGCGCGTTAATAAAACTAAAAAAATACATCAAACTGTTGGCAGAAAAACGCATACATAAACTTGTTCCGGTTATATTGGCACTTCCATAGTTAATATAAACTAAAAACGTCTCTTAATACAGCATATTTTCACTCTTTAATGCAGAGACCTACCTGACTGACTCTCTCCAGTCGCGGGCTGTTCTGACTGAGCGCGCGCGCCCGGTCCATTACAAATGACGTCACTCACAGAACAAACTCAAAATGTTATTCATAAACAAAAATATATTTTTTTTCTCTGTCGTGCACAACAAAATAAAGATGATATACATTAAGTAAAATACTATAAAATATTTGAAGCATATAGTTAATTGTTTCAGAATTGGAACAGTAATGTTACACAAAAAAACTCACAACATTACAAATACATTATATTTTCACACACTTGCAACTACAGCAGTTTTAAAGGCATTTTATACCATCTTAAATCAAGAAAACAACTCTATTTTTCAATATGTTTAACATTTTACTTTTATTATTTTCTAACTACAGCAAATGACTTTTGTACAATCAGGAAATAATATAGGCAACATAGTTGTAAATAACTACATTACAAGATTATGTCTTATTCAAGCAGATTTTGCATAGGTTATCCAGTTAGAAAAAATACAAATAATTGACCTTAATTTATATATAACGCTTAACATTATAGATTATTTCAAATCAGCTTTACAGTGATAATAGGAAATTAAAGTAACAGAGATTGTTTTGGCTTTACAGCAGCTCTAGAATAAAGTTATTGTCCAGCTAAAGTTAGTTTTGATCAGTGGTTCTCAACTGAGACATTTTACCATGATCATTAAGCTGCGACTGAGTGTGTGTGTGTGTGTGTGTGTGTGTGTGTGTGTGTGTGTGTGTGTGTGTGTGTGTGTGTGTGTGTGTGTGTGTGTGTGTGTGTGTGTGTGTGTGTGTGTGTGTGTGTGTGTGTGTGTGTGTGTGTGTGTGCCAATGTACGCCATAACACAGTGTCTGTTACTTTTATTCTTGGCTTTCTTGTTTGTATTATTTAGGTAATTTTCTTTGGTTAACGTGTCTCTTTTCCTTCCTCTCCAGAAACCAGTGAGGACTCGGTGTGGAACAGGGGAGGCTAGCTGCTAGGGCTGGGAGAAAAAAATCGATTCACCTAGTCTTTTTTTTTACGATTCTAAACTCGATTTTTTTATTCCAGAATCGATATTAATTTAAATTCAATAGTTTTATTTTTTATCCTTGCTTGTAGATGAAGTTGACAGAAGTTAGCCACTTTCATTCCAACAGAGGAAGCAAAAGAAATACCGTAATTCCTCAAATAAAGACCGGGGCCTTTATTTACCTGAACTGCAGATGGTAGCCGGCTTTTATTTGAAGCAGGCTTTTATTAGAGGCAGGCCTTTATTTCTAATTCGCGATCCCCGCCCGCCCGCCAGCCAAGTTTCCATGGTGACGCGTCATGCTTGGCACTGTTCACCACAGTCAAAATAGCGCTGTATGACAGATGTAGCGCTTTTATTTCTAAATATTAACAAACTTGCTTACCATGTCATCAACTATCTTCTATTCTGACTTTCAATTCAGTGTAAGTGAGTTTGTTTTGTCGTTTAAAACCCTTTATAATTGATCCTGATCTGTAACGTGAGATCGGCATCGCAGTTCAGAGATTCCTGTCTGTTGGATTTGTACGTTACACAGCGCGTGAATTCTTCAGTTTCTCCCGAAATGCTTGAAAGTAAGTGGCCGGTGAACTGGGAGAAGAATAGAGTAAACTTTATACTTACACTGTGTATCTGATATGAATAAAACACGTCGCCAAATATATTTGAATGGATTATTGCTGCTTCCATAGACACCATTGTGTATTTTACAAACTATAAATGTATTGTTTTGCTATAAATCTTATCTATTTAAATGTCTGAAACCTAAAATAAACGTGGTTAAAAACACTGAATAGTAGTTGTGATATATGACAAGCACAGCACGCGTCCGTCTTTGAGTGTACACTAATTTTTCCCCGGCCTTAATTTGAGACCGGCCTTTATTTGTCCGCGTTGACCACGTACCCGGCCACTATCAGAGGCCCGGCGTTTATTTGAATACCGGTTTTTATTTGAGGAATTACGGTATGTGGTTATCTATGAGTGTTGAGTGACGTAATATCCCAGGTGGACGCGTGGAAGAGACGTGAAACTGAAAAGCCCTCGCGCTACTCATACACTGAGAGAGAGATAAGAAAATAGAGCTGCACGATTCATCTTTAAAAGACTGTATCTCGATTCAACACCCACGCAATCTTTTAATTTGTCTGTCTATGTAACTTTGACAAAATCATATCGCAACATTCAAAGCTGTTCTTATAGAATGTACATAAGTATATATTCGTAATGCATTCATAATTCTTAAAAAAATCGCAATACAGATAGTATTGAATCGGGAGATAGGTGTATCGTCTCATAGCCTGGTAATACCAGACTCTGCTACTTCACTTTGCACTTTGCATAATAGAGAAGTGTTTTCTCTCTCGCTAGGGGGCGCTTGTCTGAAGTTTAAAATCATTGGTTACCCATAAGCCAATCAGATAAGTTTATTTATGACGTATGTTATGCGCCGACACAACCGCATCGAACCACAGACATCATGCATCGAACTCAAATCTATGATCGAACTTCCACTGTAAACCTGCTGTAAACTTGATGATGCGAACGAAATACCGGAGTGAACATGGCTGTAAACGACTTTTGCAGATTATGCGAAGTTAATCTACGCATCCACGGTACAATCAGGGCCTCTAAACTGATATTTGACAGTAGAGAGAAACAAAAAAATATTTGCAGCCAACTGTCAAAGTTAGGATTAGTTCTTTTTAAACAAAGCTCTTTGTTCATCTCGAGTCTGTCGGAAATGCTGCAACTTTATTGCAAGATTACAGCATGTCATGGCAATATTTAAGACCTGTAAAAGAAAGGAGACACTGACCTGTCAAAAGGCTCCCCAGTTTCTCGCTGATGATCGGTAATAGTTGATAAATTAAACTTTTCCCAAAGGGAGTAGGGCCACAACATCACCTCCATTCAAAATGTTTAATACACACTCTTCTTGTTCGGGCTTCAGTTTGCTAATGCCGGGAATATTCTCCACAACAGAGCGAATTGCATCCGCGTCTCCATATCCGCGGTTGTTTTCGATTTCCCTGACTTAATCTTAAACTCGGCGCTTAGCGACTACATCACGGCTTTCAGCCCACCCTGTTCGTTGATTGGCGCAGCTGTTTTCAGGCCGGAGGAAAACGCATAGGTGTCTCAGACTGAGTACAGAAGCTAAATGAAATTGAGCGGAAATACGAAGTCTGACGTAGTCAGGCTTATCGTCTCAGCCCTACTAGCTGCTTTTACTCGGTGGTGTGCTTCACAGTGTGCTTTGTGTGCTGACACAACTTCCTTATGGTGTGTGCACATGGTGGCTGATTTGGTGTGAATTTAGGTGGGTTTGGAACTACTGCCTGAGTTGCTGCCGGCCTGCCTTGTTCCCGCCAAGCCTATCCCTGGAGTTATTTTTATAAACCTGATTGTGCTGTGTCCCAAGGAGAGAGTTTGTAAGACTTGATATTCATGCTAAGACAAAAGCTGAGATAAAACTCACCCTTCAATAAAGCAATAAAACGCACCCTGGACAGAAGATCTCAAAGAAAGAGCATATGTCTTGTCCAAACTTTTCTCCTTCCTTATCTCTGCATCCCCCTCTCCCTCCTCGCTTCCGTTCCCCATGATTCTAATCACTTAACGTTCACTGTGAATGATTGGTATCATTTTAAATATCTCAGTGCGATTGGTAAAATGGTCTTCATTTCATTGCAGTCATTGGTATTATGAGAAAGATTGAACACTTAGGAGAATCATGTTCTCCTTTTTGGGTGGTGTCTCTTCAATATATCTCATAGGTTCTTAAGCGCCGCCCTAGTGGCTCCCTGGAGCTTTTTCAAAAATATGAAAATGGAAAAAATATTTTTTGTTTTAATATAATTTCTGTAGGAGGAAAAACATGAGAAACATTCTTAAAGTTTTCAACGTTGTAAAAATGTGTAATAAATATTCACATTTAGATAGATCGGCGTGATTCCAGACCGTTGGCTGAAAAACAAACAAACCGGCGCGTGTGTCATGGGCCATGGATCCCAAGGGGAAAAAGAGAAAGATAGCTGAGGAGAACAGAGGATTCAACAGTTCTTGGACCGAATCATTTGCTTTCATTGCCAATGCGGAGGGATTGCCTGCATGTTTGCTTTAATGAGAAGTTGTCAAATAACAAAAAGAGTAATCATGAAAGACATTTCCAGGGAAGGCATGCTACATTTGCAGCCAAGTACCCAGTTGGGAGTGAGAGAAAAAGTGCGATTGCATTACTTCTGGAGAAATTAGAGGAGCGCAAAGATAAATTTAAGAAGTGGATTGCATCTCCAAACTCCACTACTGCTGCTAGTTTTGTTGCAACCCGGGAGATAATAAAACGTGGGAAACCGTTCACAGATGGTGACTACATGAAGGATTCATTCATTAAAATATCAGAGCACCTATTTTCAGACTTCAAAAACAAAAACGAGATAATACAGAAAATTAAAGACATGCCTCTCTTCCGCAAAGACAGTGAAGGAAAGGGCCATTAAAATGGCAGGCAACATCAACAATCAGCAAATCAAGGACATTAATTCAGCTCCAGCATACTCAATTGCCTGTGATGAGTCGTGTGATGTGATCGATATTGAACAGGCAGCGCTCAAGAAGAAATGGTCGAATTAATACCACTGAAAGGCCAAACACGCGGGGAGGACATATGTGAGGCTGTGCTGAAGTGTTTAAATGACAATGGAATAAACAAAAACCACCTGATTTCAGTGGCTACAGATGGGGCACCCAGTATGAGGGATCGCAAAAGGGGTTTGTGACTTTATTACAGAAAGCGTTGGATCGAAATCTGCTTGCATTTCACTGCATCTTTCACCAGGCACTGTGTGCACAAACATTCCCCCCGGAGTGTATGGAGGTGATGAACCTTGTCATCGAGATGGTGAACAAGATAATTGAAAAAGCATTAAACCACCGTCAGTTCCGTGCATTGCTAGATGAAGTTGACAGCGAATATTCCGATCTCCTGCTACACAACATAGTCTGATGGCTGTCCAGAGGTGAGGTTTTGCGTCGCTTTGTTGCTTGTTTAGAACATGTGAAAACATTCCTGAAAAGCAAAAACCTGAACTACCCGCAACTGGAAGATACCGAGTGGCTAGAAAAACTGCACTTTGTGGTGGATATCACAAGTCACCTAAACATGCTGAATAAAAGTCTCCAGGGGCGGGGAAACACTGCACTGCAAATGCTGGAAGCTGTTTTGTCATTCGAGCGCAAGCTGACTGTATTTGCCAGAGATGTACAGCGAGGCACGCTCTCTCACTTCCCCTCCCTGAGAGAGTTCAAAGAAGCCTATCAAGATCACACACTCAACGGTGATTATTTACAAGGTGCGATCGTGGATATGCAAACTGCATTTGGGAGCAGATTCAGCGAGTTCCGAAAGGAAAAAATGACACTATCTTTCCCTGTCACTCCCCTAGAGATTGACCCGTCCTTGTTGAACACATTCCCAGGAGTAATTCAAGCTGACCTTGAAATGGAAATGGTCGATATAGTTGACAAAGATTTGTGGGTGTCTAAGTTCAAAAGTCTGACAGCCGAGCTTGAAGACGTCACTCGCCAGAAAGTGCAGCTTGCCCAAAGCCACAAATGGAGCTAAATTGAAAGGCTCCCAACTTTCGAGAAACTTGTGTTTGAAACATGGAATGCTCTTCCTGACAGTTATATGAACATGAAGAAATATGCATTTGGAGTATTATCCATCTTTGGATCAACATACCTGTGCAAGCAGATATTCTCAAACATGAACTACATTAAATCCAAATACCGTACCCGCCTCACAGATGAGAGCTTGCAGTCCTGTGTGAAGATTAAAGTTACATCTTACATGCCCGATGTTAAGAAGCTGTCCGGTGATGTCCGAAAACATCTTTGGAAAACAGTCTCGAGTAGTCAAACCACGAACGCTAAGCCACCTTATCACAACTTCTGATCGTTCACATCTCACCAGCGCACTTGGCTTGGCGTTCGTGGTTCGACTGCTCGAGACTATTTTACAAAGATGGCTCCTGTCTGTTTTCGTGAAGTGGACTATCTTTATAAAATATCTTCTGATTAAACTGTCTGTACACTTACAACGTTCGCAATGCTTCGGTTTGTATGTAGGGACCCTGATTATGCTACCGTGTTAGTGTTGGGCTATTTTGAGCCTTGTTAGTGGTATTAACTAGCGATTTTTATTTGTGGTGACACAACACTGTATGTATGTTTTCTGGTTATGAATCTTTTGGCATGCCTTATCCACCCCTGGCAGTGTTCAGCTGTGATGTCTTGGCATGCAGCATCCATTGCATCCAAGAGGGACATTTGGTCATGTGGACGATGGTCAAAAACCTTCCATCTCCAGGCTGAGAAAAACTCCTCAATGGGGTTGAGCAAAGGGGAGTAAGGGGCAAGGAAATGCGACATCATCCTTGGATGGGCGTCAAACCAGGCTGTGACGGCATGGGAATGGTGGAATACCACATTGTCCCATATGATCATATATATTGGCAAGTGGTCTCCCACCTGTCCCCTTTCTACCTCTGGCACCAGTCTTTCGTGCAGGTCTTCTAAAAACAGGAGAAGGCGGTCTGTGTTGTAGGGGCCAATCTCACATTTATGCAGGAGTGCACCGTTGTTGGAGATTGCAGTGCACATGGTAATGTTGGCTCCTCTCTGGCCCGGCACGGTAACTGTGGCCCTTTTGCCAATTATGTTTCTCCCACGCGACGCCTTTTTGCTAAGTTGAAGCCAGCCTCGTCAACATAGATAATTTCATGTGGGACTTGATTGGCCTCCAACTCCATGACTCTCTGAAAGTAATTAGACACAGTGTATGTAAATGCTGTGCTGTATATCTACTGTATGTCCTAATGTACTCCAGGTTTATAGAGTAGTTTAGTGCAAAACACACTGTGTATAGTACAGTAATGACTGTATTGCATAACCTTACCTGGACGTATTGGTGACGGAGTTCTTTGATGTGCTCACTGTTCCTTTCAAAAGAAACATTGTATAGTTGTTCCATTCGGACTCTGTATTTAGCTAGAGTCCAAGAAATTGATGTTATGCTGATTGCTGCAATGTTCCCAAAGACAAGGTTGTCCTCTACAACTCTGGACTGAATGTCCTTCAGTTTTATTTCATTGTCACTGTCAGCAATCACCATGTTGACAATAGCAAGTTCCTGTTCTTCATTCAGGAGCTTTCCTCTGCCCCCTGAGGGAGGTAGACGTTGAATCCTTAGAGGGACAAAATACAGTTACATTTTAGAGACCGGAGGCATACAGTCACTCTAATAAATGGTAAAATTATTTACACTTTGCTGTAGGAGAAGCAATATCCTACCTGTTGGTTTCTCTGAAAATATGTACAATGGATGCCACTGTGTCCCGGCTGATTTGACTGTACTCGTTCATCAGCCTCTCTGTATGATAGCCCGTGGTTTATGACATGGTCAGTAGGGTGACCAGATTTCTCGGAGTTGAATACGGGACCGACACAGAACCCATCGACGGGGGGTGGGGGTGGGGGGGGGGGGGGGGGGATGTTGACGCGTGCGTATTAATGCCATGTAAAATATTCAATTACATTTGTGGTCAAACAGATAACATTTTCCTTTTGAATACTGATTGAACATTGAATTGGTTAAAATATAAAATAAATAGATGAGCAGACAGAGAGTTCATCGTCATCGGACGCAATTATTTCCAAAACCTCCGCGTCCGTGTACTTGCGTTTACTTGCGTCCATGTACAAATGCATGGTCAAATGACGCAGCTTGTGACGTCACAACATGCGACACACCCGGGGGTCATAGTGCACAGAACGTGATACGTCAATGAGCCATCGGAAGATGTAACTATCAATCGCAGATCTACAGAACATGTGTGCAAAGACGTGCAATGCATTTTTGTGTTTTTTTTTTTTTTTTGTAAACTTATATTACGGAATATGTACAGACTGATTAGAGGGTGAAAACAACGCAACATGGGCATGTTGGAGGCTTGATCTGAACATGTTACATTTCTGGTTTTGTATGCAAAAAGAATGATTGAGCTAGCCATTTGGTTTCAGTTTCTATAGGCTTTTAAACAGACACACGCTAACCCTCTAAGTCGGTCTTAGAGGGTTAACAGAGAAATGGCAGTAGGAATAAATGAATATTTATACCTGTTACTTCTAACAGAGGGAAATCTCAGTCGAGATCCTGAGGGTAAAAACTGAAACTCAGAATAGAGAGGATGTTGTAGTGTTTTGTAGTATGAAGCACAGAACCAGAGTATTCCTTCAAGGCTTTTTATTCAACACATGTCCAACAAGTCTTACTGAACTTCACACACTGCTTCTAGTGATGTGTCGTTCATGAACGATTCGTTCATTTTGAACGAATCTTTAATATGACTCGGACTACCGAGTTGTGTCAGAGAGTGATTCGTTCATTTTGTGTTGACCGCGCATGCGCATTGCGCAACATATGGGTTCTGAATCTGTACTGAAACAGAAATGATTAGTTCATCTCTCGAGTCTTCGGGTTCGGGACGCTCCGAGTCCTTCGTTCTTCCTGTCAGTCCCATAGAGGCTATGCTGTCAGTCCCGGAAAGAGAAATGATTAGTTCATCTTTCGAGTCTCGAGTCTCGGGTTCGGCCGGGTCCGAGTCCTTCGTTCTTCCTGTCAGTCCCATAGAGGCTATGCTGTCAGTCCCGAAAGAGAAATGATTAGTTCATCTTTCGAGTCTCGGTTTGAGTCCTTCGTTCTTTTGTCACGTGACTTGTCACCGTATTGAATAGCCTACTAACAACCTTTTACAAACAAGCACGTAGTTATAATAGTAGTTAATTCATGTATAATATATAATAAAACACATGCACAAGTTCTAAACATTTAGAAAAGAGACGGACAGGACAATAATAAGATGGAACTTTTATTTTTCAGATAATGTTTATTGCACATATTTAGAAATGTATATTCCTAAATATAAAACAATAGGCTTATACATTCAGACGCAGTCAATAATACGAATCTAATACCAGATACCAGCGTCACGTGACAAAAGAACGAAGACTCAAACCCGAAGACTCGAAAGATGAACTAATCATTTCTCTTTCCGGAGTGACAGCATCGGCTCTATGGACTGACAGGAAGAACGAAGGACTCGGACCCGGCCGAACCCGAGACTCGAAAGATGAACTAATCATTTCTCTTTCCGGTCCTGCTGTATCACACACGGCACGGTCGCCCAGCAGACAGATCAGAGTAGCACACTGACGAGTCGACAACTAACGTCTCGAGACACGAGAGGAGAACTAACCTGATATAAATATGAAGTTGCAAAGGAAAGAACGTCTCGGATCAGGAGATGAGGTAACTAACAGAATCAGACTGCAATACCCTATACAATAACCCAACAACTAATCAATTAATAAAACATTTAGGTTTCCTATAATTTGCTTTGGCTGCATTACCCTATTGTTTATTTTTATTATTTTTACAAATGTAATCAACATTTTCGTAAGTCCTAGATGTTTGGTATATTTAACATGCCATTAATTATATTGTGCTGAATGAACGAAATGAACGAAATGACTCGAAAAAAGATTCGTTCATTTTGCTGAACGAGACTCAAAGATCCGAGTCAGTAAAATGATCCGAACTTCCCATCACAATTTTTCCTCAGTAGCACTTCAACACTTAAGCACTACACTGCCACCTTGTGGTTAACTATGAACACCACAGATGTGAAGTAACCTTTAAAATGGATCGGCCTTCCTTACTACCTGCCCGTTCTACAGGTCAGTAGGGTGACTCTGCTGAACTCCTAAGATCTTACTGCTGGTATTTACTATTTTTCACCAAAGCATCTTTGCCTTCACACCAAGACTTCCATACCAGCATAACATACTAAATGTTAAAACCGACTCAATATAAGATTTATAAAATAAAATCATCAAGACCTATCAACTTTAAATTGGACAGTCTCCGTAGACAGTGCAGACATTGCTGGCCCCTTTTGCAAATCATCTCCACATTGACATTAAAATTCAACTTGTTGTCAATCACACACCCCAGATACTTTTATGATTCCACAACAACCTCCTGCTCTTGATAATTGTTCTCTAAAAATCAGTTTGATTATGCCTAAAGTCAATAAGCATGTCTTTAGTCTTTAGCATATTTATTTGCAGGAATGCATCGCAGTGAGGAGCATTTGAAGACAGTGGCTACAGTTCATAACTATACCACAGAAGTATTATAGCCCGAACTTGTTCTGTGTTCGCGTCATTTTGAAGATGATTGCTTCACAAACCTAAATGCTATAAAGTATGAATTTGCGAGCCGGCTGATACTGAAGGAGGGAGGTTCAGTACCGAGTTTATTTGGATCAGCTTCCTTCTCCGAATCACAATCTGTAAGTAGGCTGTTGCTTTTATGTTTGTATCATGTTCTATAATTATTTTGTGTGTTGTGTACGCACAGGCACAGCGCAGCTTCTAGCAGCTAACTTAGGTCTTCAATGTCAATTGTATTGAAATATGTGAAGTGTTTGTCGTTGTTAATGGAGTTGTCACAGGGCTCTCGAGTGTCACGCATCACGCATTGAGCGTGACAGTCACTCATTTCGGTCTTTTGTCACGCTCTCCGGCCACACATTGTATTTCTCACGCTGATAAACTATTTGTAATATATTTAATATGCCGCAGTGGCCAAAACTCACTCACTGTGGAACCGGCAGGATTCAAGCGCGTCTCCTCCAGTGTTGCCAGGTCTGTATGCCTGAACTGTTTCCGCAGGTTGTTTGTGTAGTGCACGCTGGTTGACGCGATTGTTTTATCCACTGGAACATGATTGTTATTGAGGAAACACCCGGGAACGCTATTTGAATATTTTTGGCCGTGATTGGGTTAGTTTGATGAGCAATTGGGCTGGTTTTGTTGTGCAGACCTGGCAACCCTGGTCTCCTCTGGTGTTGTTCGTCTGGTGTTGTTAGCCAATCAGAAAATAGCACTGTTGTATCTGGGTAAGATCTAGCGCAACAACCAATGACACCCCGTCGGCTGGGTGTCTAACATATCACCACAGATTAGCGTCACGCAAAGGCGGGGTTTGGAAAAATGACTCGCTAAACGATTCATATGGGAGTCGGTGAGCAAATCAGGTAAAAATAAATGCATATTATAAGACAACAAAAGTGTTTTTTGTCATTGCATGCTTGTAAAACTGTTGTTGGGGACTCCCAGAACAATATTAGGAACATTTTAAATGCCATAATAGGTACCCTTTAATCCTTACTCTCTGAATGCGATCAGTTAGAAAGTCAAGGATCCGAACAACAATCCTAAAATCAAAACCAAAACTTAAAAGCTTCTCTACTAAAATATGAGGTTGTATCGTGTTGAAAGCGGATGAGAAATCGACAAATAAAAACCTGGCGTAATACATTCACCTGTACTGTTTGTGTGTGTGTGTTCTGTTTAGGTTTTAATGCACATCTGAGCTATTTGCATTATTGATATACTGCTGGATTATTTTTATAACTGCTAATTGAATGAATGAATGAAACTTCATCTTATGGTGCTTGTACAATGACAAATATTATTCTACTCTGTAAGCTAATGCTCTCTGTATGTGACAAGCCACTGTTCAGACAAATTCAATATTATAATTCAAATCAATGATAGACTTTGTCAAAGATGAGAGCTTTAGTGAGGAAATGCTATTTTCATATAATGATCTAAATAAAAGAGTAAAATATAATTGTGGCTTTCATAACACTTTATAATAGGTTGCACATGTTTCATGTTTAGACCTTTGGATTCAGATAATTGGAGTTTAAGGGCACATGGAGACATGGAGTTACAGTACACGTGCCTGTACCATGATACACTGTTACTAAAATGTCACGATTCCAACAACACATGATAACAAATAATTTAGCTAAAAAATGAGCAAGTCAAAACAAAACACAGATACTTACAAAAGTAGGAATGTCTTTTACCAGTTCTCTTCGACCGACAGCTGAATGCAATGCTCTGGCTCATTTAAATGTTTAAAATGGTGAATGTTATTGCGCGATCACGAGAATGTGATTGTAGCTAAATATGTTGTCGCCAGTAGTCATATGTCTCAGTAGGGCTGTTGGCATCTAGCGGTTGAGAAATGTAATTGCATTTATATTTTATTTAAAATGAAAGACAGTCAAATAATATCATAGATGTTTTATGAATGTGTGACAGCAAACATGAAGCTGCGTGGGCGAAAAACATGTAAACAATTTTAAGACTATTTTGGTCTTAACGTAGACCACTGATTGCCTGGATTTCGCCGGGTGGGCTAAAAGCAGACTCACATAGCCCGTCCAATTCAGAGCTAAATCGTGACTACAGATCGACCATGTCATGAAATTACACTGGCACCTTGTAGATATTATTACCAATGCGAACATGATGGGATATCAACCATCTCATGCATTGCCTGCCCAACAATTAATTAAAACTACAATTAATCAGTTTCGACTATAAGTGGGCTACAATTAGCCGGGCTGAATATACAAGCTAGATCGTGTGTACACACATACATGTCAAAGAAATGAAACTAAACACCTTGTAAATCATAGTTGCCTTTGCTTACATGATGAAATATCATACATTTTGCAACCCTGTATCACATGAAATACGTTCTGAGGAAACTATTTTGCAAATCGAAATTACGTTACATGCCAACATATAAGCAGTGCTATTACGTTGGTCCTTAACCTAATATAGCAGCCTGGTCTCATTGTTAATCTGTAGGTATTAATACGTTATTTTCAAAGACAGAAAACCTAAACATATCCATTTTATACAGAATATAAAAAGGAGAAAACACTTGGACAGAGATGTACATAAATGGCAGTTTTATTAACAATATCATTAAAATATATTTTGAGCCACTATCCTGCTCCTACCCCTAAACCTACCCATAACCATT
The DNA here is from genome assembly GCA_036326025.1 of Chrosomus eos. NCBI lineage: Eukaryota > Metazoa > Chordata > Actinopteri > Cypriniformes > Leuciscidae > Chrosomus > Chrosomus eos. Next base: position 40,356,854 of record CM070825.1, read on the forward strand.
CCTTAAAACTACGTAGGCTAACACAATTATGAAGAAAAAAAAAACATAACAGACAGACAAGTTATAAATTTCACAATATTTTATTTATTGCGAAAATGTCAAAGCCGGTAACGTTAACATTACCAAAAGTCGTTCACATGATGATGCGTTGCAGTCGCAGCCCTCTCTGGCAGTATTATAGTAGTTGTGTATGAGGTACAGATCAGAATTTAATAACGTTAATCCATGAAAATGTTAATCTGATTTCGGTTCGCTCTCTGAAGGTGGCAAGGCGCGCGCGCTTCTCCATTTCAAATGTACTACACAGACTGAAACACGGTATATCGCAATCTGTGACGAAGCAGGCGAGAGCCAATGAGCGTTTGATATCACGGCCGTAAAACATGTCGTAACGCGTCTTGAAGGCGCAATTTTTGAATTTGAATTCATCACCAGCGCGGGATAGATTTGACGTTTGCGGTCGCTGCTGAGAAATAAAGATGAAGATCAATGGATAAAAGGCTGAATTTGGATCTGTTTCTTGCAAACAACGTATGGATTCTAGGGGATTACATCAAGCTAATAAAATGTATGTCTTTTGTGAATGTATCAGTATGTTGTGTTTTATTGGAGAAAATGCTTTTTGTGTAAATACACTATAAATACTACAAAATTGTTAAACGATTAAACAAGGTATTTTTAAGGTTAGAAGTGTATTCCTTTTTAACCACGCAGGCTAGTCCTCCGAAACGAGTTTGCTGCAGAAGGCACAGAGCGAAATGTTAATATTTATAAGTAACGTAGGCCCATTATATTAATAAATGCGAATGAAAACTTAATTGATAAGACAGTTGAATGCAATAGAGTCAAAACATTAATGCCACGATTATGCATAAATAGTAATACGTACAAATTTCTACGTTGGTAGATTTGTTCATACGTAAATAAATTACGTTGTGCTGCTAAGTGTGAAAAGAAACCTGCTTTGGATGTATTATGTTCAGGACAAACGTAATAGCACTGCAATAGATTAGGTTAAGGACCAACGTAATAGCACTGCTTATATGTTGGCATGTAACGTAATTGCGATTTGCAAAATAGTTTCCTCAGAACGTATTTCATGTGATACACGGTTGACATTTTGCAAGTTATTTTGAAAAAAATTACATAACCAGATTCAATGTTAATTTGGCTAGAAGTGGGTTAGACATAGCCGGACTAAATCGGGTCTATATTTAACCGAGACGTTGAAATGAGGGCTATTGCTTGCTGGGTGATGTCTATCAGCCATCATGATGGGCGATGATATCATCTATCGGCACAACCCTAGCTATTACCAAACATAGGCCTACATTAACTATAGAAATCAGAAAATGATTTAGTCTATTTTCCACATTTGGTTAGATGGATCTGTGTAATTAACGGCTAAATAATTATTCCAAGTATTTGTCACAAAACTGCAGATAGCAGATTATATTACAGTTTAAAGCTGCAGTCCGTAAGCTTTTCCTCTTTGTCGCCATCTCGGTTTGAAATCTGTAATTGCAGTCATTCGCGGAATTATCAACTTTACGTGGATTGTGCCTCGGCATGGCACAGCATGGATGAACAATGTTTTGAGGAGAATGTACGGCTGTCAGTCACCGCGCCGGTGTGGATACTGGCATTCAAAATCACAGATTCTACTTTTTGAAAGTATGACCAACATAAGAATTTTCACTGGAAATTAATTTTGAACCCCTTCAAAACACAGTTCACGCCACCTTTCAAAAGCCCTTTCGATATCCTAGTTTTCGCAATGCATGAGTCGGCGCCGGTTGCAGTCTCTTTTTTCTCTAGCCACTCCGAAGTCTTTTGCATTTTACAACGGGTGAATCTCCAGTTGTCACTGGTGATTGTCGTTTGAACCTTTCTGGATCTGCCATTAAATTGATAAGTTTGCTGTGCTGTGAGAAAAGACTAAATCTCCACCTCCAACATCCTCAAACTCATAGCCTACTAGCCGAGACTCTTCTTTATGTGTACAGATGTGACCTAATGACGCACACTGCCTAGTTATGTACTTGCTCAAATTTATTTTGGATAAATTTTAAGCCAAAAAAGTTACGGACTGCAGCGTTAAATTATGGCAGTATTAAATTATGTTTAATTCAAATTTCGATTACTTATTTATTCTTACGAAGTCTGATTGATTTAGTTTACCCCTAAACATTTATTAATGCATTAACTATCAAACATGTACTAACATGTTTAATGATGCTGTTATTCATGCATGGATCATTATGACTCCTGTCATAGTTCGATCTTCAGTGGTTCATGATTAGTTCATAGCTTCAATAATCATAGTTCATGTTTAAGTTAAAATCTAGCTTCCGGCCAAACAGACATATGAATTCCACTTAAGTCTAAGTGCAACTTATTCGAGTAATGCGACATACTGCTGATATTTACACTATGCTCCTGGCATCCTTTTTGGATGAGCTATCCCTTTCATGTTTATTTCAGACAAGATGGAAGAGAAAGAGGCAAAGACAAACTGAAGTGAATTTTTTGCTGTAGTTTGTTTCAGCCTGTTGACACCAATAAAATATGCGTAATCTCAGACATCACCATAATGAATGAGCTGAAAACAGGGAACTTTTGGAGACAAAGAGGTTTTTCAGCAGCTCAGTTAAACATGATGGCCCTGTTTATTTTTGTCAAACTATCAATACTAATTAAACAAACCTTTTAGGATAATCAGATTTTGTGTGAGAGAATTTCATGAGAGATTGTCACTTGAGTTAAGCTCCAGATACATTTCACACAAACAAAGAGAGAGAGAGAGAGATTAGGCTTTTTGGAACTTTGGCTAAGAAATAAGAGAAAGTAGAAGATTCAACATAAAACAACATCTAGACAAAGCTTTTGTTGAATTTGGACAGATGTTAGAAATTCAACATAATGTTGAGTATCTGCAAAGACAGAGAAGAGATGTCAGAGGAACTTCAGCAAAACAAGGATGAACTGTGAAGTTAAATAAACTTGTAACATATATAAGGTGTTACTGTGATGAGAACAGGTTCGTTTGTGTGTGGGTGATGGAAGGAAACACAGAATCGGCGTATGCTGGGACTTGTGCACTTTTATTTAGGAGGTTTTTCCCCTTTACGGCGCGTGGTCGCGCTCAAACAAGGTTAACTCAGATTATCAAAAAGGAAAAATAAACAGTAGACAATAATTCTCTTTCCGCTGGATACAGCTTCACTCAGTCCACTTTAAATACTCTTCCCGCTGAACACAGCTTCAATAGACACACTTTCAAATACTCTTCCCGCTGGATACAGCTTCTCACTCGGCGTGCACAAGCTCCCAGTCTCTCTCTCAAACCGTTGTCAGTACAGCCCGCTTATATGCGGTCTCCTCACGCCAATTACTGAAATCACAAACAGGTGTTATTCATTTGAACTTGACCCACTTACTCACCGCTCGGCTCCGCCCTTGCTCTCCCGCTACAGACTTCGCTGAACCACGCCTCCCTCGCCACATACCCCCACCGCCCGTCTCAGGCCGGGGAGCCGTCCGGCCTGCAGCCTCCCCCCCCCCCTCCCTCCGGGAGAGGAAGTCGGCCACAGTCATCTGTGCACCCGGCCTGTGGATCACCTTGAATTTAAAAGGCTGTAAAGCTAGATACCACCGGGTGATCCGCGCGTTGGTATCTTTCATGCGGTGGAGCCACTGGAGAGGAGCGTGGTCCGAACAGAGGGTGAACTCTCGCCCCAGGAGATAATAGCGGAGAGTGAGGACGGCCCATTTGATGGCAAGAGCTTCTTTCTCAATGGTGCTGTACATAGTCTCTCTCTTTGAGAGCTTACGGCTAATGTACAGCACCGGCCGTTCCTCACCCTCTATCTCCTGGGACAAGACGGCGCCCAGCCCCCTGTCCGACGCGTCAGTCTGCAGGGAAAAAGGGAGAGAAAAGTTAGGAGCCTGTAATAGCGGCCCGCCACACAGGGCAGCCTTTATCTGGGTGAAAGCCTGCTGACACTGCTCCGTCCACTGGACGGTATCTGGTGCCTCCTTTTTAGTTAGATCAGTCAGCGGGCTAGCGAGGTCCGAATAATTAGGTACAAACCTTCTGTAATATCCTGCTAGCCCCAGGAACTGTCTAACCCCCTTTTTGGTCTTAGGTCTTGGACAGGTCGCAACTGCTGCCGTCTTATCAATTTGGGGACGCACCTGCCCATGACCCAAGTGAAAGCCCAGATACCTGACTTCCACGCGCCCAATCGCACATTTCTTTGGGTTGGCCGTGAGCCCCGCCTCTCGCAGCGTCCTGAGGATAGCTCGCAAATGCTGCATATGCCGCTGCCAGTCATTACTATAGATGATAATATCATCCAAGTATGCTGCGGCATATGCAGCATGCGGCCGGAGGATTCTATCCATCAGGCGCTGAAAGGTGGCAGGTGCCCCGAACAAGCCGAAAGGAAGAGTAACGAATTGGTGTAATCCAAACGGCGTCGTGAAAGCGGTCTTTTCTTTAGTCATTGGAGATAAGGGGATCTGCCAATAACCCTTCGTTAAATCCAGTGTCGAATAAAATCGAGCCGTGCCGAGCCGATCAAGCAATTCGTCCACCCGTGGCATTGGATAAGCATCGAACTTCGATACGGCGTTCACCTTGCGATAATCCACGCAGAACCGAATTGAGCCGTCAGTTTTAGGTACTAAAACTATCGGGCTCGCCCAGTCACTGTTGGATTCCTCTATGACTCCCATATCCAGCATAGCCTCTAATTCATCCTGAACTACTTTCTTTTTATGCTCAGGTAATCTATATGGCCGGCTGCGCACTACCACACCCGGATCGGTCTCAACATGGTGCTGTATGAGGTCTGTTCGACCAGGAAGGGGCGAGAACACATCAGCAAATTCCGTTTGTAAATCTCGAATGTCAGCGATCTGGGACGGTGAGAGGTGGTCTCCACAAATGGCCAGAGTGGAGGATTGACTTTTTAAGTTCGCCTCTGGCCCGAGATCCTCCTCCCCACTCACTACCGTCGCCAGCATCGCTGACTCCGCCTCATTCCACTTTTTTAACAGGTTGAGGTGGTAAATCTGATGTGCTCCGCCCCTATCTGAACGAAGAATCTCATAGTTGAGATCCCCTATTCGCCGTGTGACCACAAACGGTCCTTGCCACTTGGCGAGTAATTTAGAGCTGGATGTTGGAAGCAATAGAAGCACTTTATCCCCCGGTGCAAATTTACGTAGTTTAGCCCCCCTGTTGTACAGCTGACTTTGTTTGTCCTGAGCCTGTAACAAATTCTCCATAGAGAGCCGCCCCAAAGTGTGGAGTTTTGTTCTCAGGTCCAGGACATATTGAATTTCATTTTTACTGTTCGAAGGTCCGTCCTCCCAAGCTTCCCTAAGCACGTCCAGCACCCCGCGGGGTTGGCGTCCGTAGAGAAGCTCGAAGGGGGAAAACCCCGTGGAGGCTTGGGGGACCTCGCGTACAGCGAACAAGAGGGGTTCTAACCACTTATCCCAATTTTTGGCGTCTTCCTGTACGAACTTACGAATCATGGATTTCAACGTGCGATTAAATCGTTCAACCAAGCCGTCTGTTTGTGGGTGATAGACGCTGGTCCGAACCGATTTAATGCCCAGTAATTCGTACAGCTCGCGAATTGTGCGTGACATAAACGCCGTGCCTTGATCGGTGAGAATCTCTTTCGGGATCCCCACCCGGGAGATTAATTGAAACAGTGCGCTCGCAACATTTTTAGCGGAAATGTTGCGAAGCGGCACTGCTTCGGGGTATCGCGTTGCATAATCCACCAGAACTAATGCAAAGCGATGCCCCCGTGCGGATCGTTCCAATGGCCCGATGAGGTCCATGCCAATTCTCTCGAAGGGGACCTCTATTAATGGAAGGGGGCACAAAGGTGCTTTTCGGTTGGCCGGCGGATTCACCAACTGACATTCACGACAAGAGGCACACCACCTGCGCACATTCTCGTGAATGCCCGGCCAGAAAAATCGGGTCATTAGGCGATTTAGTGTAGCTGCTTGCCCTAAATGCCCCGCCATTGGATTACAGTGAGCCGCCTGGAAAAGCATTTCCCGGCGGCTCTTTGGAACTAACAACTGAGTTGTATCTTGTTTTGTTTGGGCGTCCTGGGTCACCCGATACAACTTATCCTTTATCACGGCAAAATAAGGATATGAGAGCGGTTGGTCTGGGTGGACAGGCTGTCCGTCGATCACACGGACCTGTTCAGACGCGTTTTTAAGCGTTTCGTCTCGGGACTGTTCCAGAGAAAAATCATCATGGTCAGAAAAGATTTCCCTTTCTGACGCACTCCGTTCCTCTGATACAGTGCCCGAGGGTCCCGGTACAGCCTCTCCAACCTGAACCACCGCTCTTTTCTCCTGCCTCTTTTTTAACCCAGAAGCACCCGTACATAAGTGAGCCAATAACGTTTTGAACCCTGGCCAATTGGTCCCTAAAATTAGCGGGTGCTGGAGGTGCTGGTTAACTGCCACCTCCACACTATGCTTTTGTCCCCGAAATTGAATAATAACTGGCACTAAGGGGTATCCCACAACCTCCCCGTGTACACACCGAACCTTAACCACGCGGCTCTTATCCAGTGCCACTGGATGAATCAAGCTTTGATGGATGGAGGTCTGGTTACAACCTGAATCCACCAAAGCTCGATAGGTACCCCCCTTTAGACTTACTGGTACTTGGTACAACCCAGCTTGATCGGGGGCGACTTGTGGCGCGTCAGGGACCCTGATCACCGTTCCGACCTCCATCACCGGGCACCTATCCACAAAGTGCCCAGGGTCCCCGCAACGCCAGCAGGCCGGCCCAGGCCTCCCCGCCGCCCCAGTGGCGGGAAGTGGGTCAGGTGATTGGCGTGAGGAGAGCGCAGGGGTCGGGGCTGGCGGGCTGCCAACCGACGATGGGAATCCCCGGGGCGGCGCACGAGGTGCATGGACTGGTTCCGCTGCGGGGGTGGTCCTCCAGCGGGGCGCTGGGCGCGGTGGGAAGCCGCCTCGGGACCTGGGAGTGGGAACAGGGCGAGAGAGAGAGAGAGAAGAAGAGAGAGAGGGAGAGAGAGATGCCAGGAGGGGATCGCCGACTCCTGGGCACGCCACCAGCTGGTCCTCTGCCAATTGGATTGCTTGGTCCAGCGACGTCGGGCGGTGGCACTGGACCCACTGTGCAGTCTTCTTTGGCAGCCGGGCTATGAACTGCTCCAGTACCACCAACTCGATGACTCCATCGACGCTGCGGCCCTCGGCCACCAGCCATCTGCGGCACGCGTCCCGGAGCTGTTGTGCGAAGATGAAGGGCCGGCCGGATTCCCCGAACTCCATGGAGCGGAACTGTTGGCGACTCTGCTCCGGGGATCGGCCGACCCGCTGAAGAATGGCACGTTTCAGGTCTTCATAGACTAAGAGGTTGCTGACTGGCAACTGCTGGGCGGCGATCTGCGCTTCTCCCGAGAGCAGCGGGATCAGACGCATGGGCCAGTCAGCGGGCGGCCAGCCCCCGGCCTCAGCCGACCTCTCAAAGAGGTCCAGGAACGCCTCCGGGTCGTCCTGGGGACCCATCTTGTGGAGGGGAAGGGACGTGGCCGGGGCCGGCGATGTAGACGCCCGAGCCTCCCGGTCTATCCAGCTCCGGAACTGCTCGCGGTCCTCCTGCTGGGTCCGGAGGAGTGCCTCGAAACGGTGTTGTTGATGCTCCTCCATCTTCAGCAGAGCCTCTTGATGTTGTTGATGAAGGCCCGCAAGGGCGTGAATAATGTCCGCAAACGGCGATGCCAGAGGCGGTCTGGCGGCGGCCTCTCCTTCCATCCCGGGTTTTCGGCACCAGTGTGATGAGAACAGGTTCGTTTGTGTGTGGGTGATGGAAGGAAACACAGAATCGGCGTATGCTGGGACTTGTGCACTTTTATTTAGGAGGTTTTTCCCCTTTACGGCGCGTGGTCGCGCTCAAACAAGGTTAACTCAGATTATCAAAAAGGAAAAATAAACAGTAGACAATAATTCTCTTTCCGCTGGATACAGCTTCACTCAGTCCACTTTAAATACTCTTCCCGCTGAACACAGCTTCAATAGACACACTTTCAAATACTCTTCCCGCTGGATACAGCTTCTCACTCGGCGTGCACAAGCTCCCAGTCTCTCTCTCAAACCGTTGTCAGTACAGCCCGCTTATATGCGGTCTCCTCACGCCAATTACTGAAATCACAAACAGGTGTTATTCATTTGAACTTGACCCACTTACTCACCGCTCGGCTCCGCCCTTGCTCTCCCGCTACAGACTTCGCTGAACCACGCCTCCCTCGCCACAGTTACATTGGTTTTGTGTGCCCTGTTTAATTTTTTAAAATCCTAATTAAAATCCTTATATTAAACTTTATCTGCAGCTAATACTAATTCTGATAGAAAGTCCTGCTCGACGCTGCACTCATTGATTAACATCCATGCCAACAATAATACGCGCTGCTCACGCTTGTGGTGTGAAACGGCCGTAATTCACGAGGTTTCCTATATGTGTGTTCCGTGTGCACGTGTGATACTGATGTTGCGCGATGTTAATCATGCGGCGTCAGAGCCCTTCGTACCCTGACGTGCACCTCTACAAAAATGTAACAACGCGTCAATTCTATGCGAGCTCAAGCGCTGTGATTGGTCTGCTAGAACCCATCCCTCGGATTTCACATGTTCCCTCTACATGTGTAATTGTGTAATTTACGCAGACAATGATGCAGAAGTATAAATATAAAACCAACGCTTAGTCTATAGCGTAGAGGCTCCGGGCGTAGGTCCAACGCAGAAGTATAAAGAGACACTGATTAGCCACTTGCTCTACGTTTATTTAAAACAGACCTCTCCCGAATCATCTCCAACAGTAGCAGCCTCCGCACCACTAACTCTGCCTCCGTTTCTCTCGTAAGCTGATATTAGTATTTAAACAGTGGTGTAGTCTAGTTTTTTGTAGTGAGTATACTGTGATATATCAAAAATGTTACGAATCCTCACGCGTTTTAAAGTGAGTATACGGATATCTTTGACATTTCCTAGTGGGTATACGGAAATCCTTGACATTTTCTAGTGGGTATACGGCGTATACCTGCGTATCACGTAGACTACACCACTGTATTTAAACATTCTCTATGATAATTTTTTTTGTAAAAAATATTTTAATAAAACAGTTTTGGCGGTTACAGAGTTCTAATGACGGTGTTCAACTATAACTGTCGGTCTCACGGTTAAATAATAACCATCACACCCCTATCTGCAGCTGCAGCGCGATTGGCTTGCCTTGTGCAACCCATTTGATAAACCCATTTATTTCAAAAGTGACGTGTGCGTGTGTGCGTGTGCGCGAGTGCGCGCCTGTTCGGGAAGTCACAGTGACAGAAACAGTGACATTCCAGTTTAAGTTTCAAGGGAGTAAAGCCTGTTTATGCCATTAAATTCTGTCAAATACATTTTCTTTTAAAGAAATGTTCAATTAAAAGCAGCGCTCATTCATCAGTGTAAAATTTTATCCAAGAGATGCGCGCATCAACCGTCGCCGAGTCCGCTGTTAAAGGTGACGATCATCCATTTATAATCACGCGAAACGACACAGAATAATTGTGATTTGACCATCGGGTGCGGATACTTAAATCAGAGAACATTATTGGGGTGGGTGGATGATGTGTGTTTGGCTGCGGACTCGGGTGATGTTGGAGCTCATCTTACTCTAAAGCAGTCTGACTCTACAGGCGTTAACAACCCGGGTGAACATGGCTAACGTGGTTTCTCAAGTTAGTGGTATTACCTCCTGCATATTCTATGCGTGACATGAGAGCGCATGTCTTCTCCAGGTTGTGATTACCACACACTAAAAACTCATGGGTCAAAAATAACCCATAATGGGTTAATTTTGACCCAAATCCTGGGTTAAAAAGGGACCAACTAATTTCTGGGTTATTTCAACCCAGAAAATTGGGTTCTTCTTTTTGACCCACATTCTGGGTTAAATACCTGACCCAAATGTTGGGTTTAAAAAACCCAACATTGTAGTTAACTATAACCCAACTTCTGGGTCAAAAGAACAACCCCAATACATGGGTTGAAATAGTTACTATGACAGTACTCTTTATTTCAAATTATATCAAATTATATCTTTATTTTCACATTATATCTGTCACGGTGTGGTGGATGAGGCAGAAGAAGCGGAGGAGTCCAAAGTTCCAATTCAAATGTTTTACTAAAAGTACTTCCAAAAGGTACAGACAGGCAGGATGTACACACACTAAACAAGACTACAAAGTAGAACAGCTGATGATGATGATGATGATGGTAATTAACTAAACAGAACACAAACATTGGTCATGTCATTTTTGATAGTTTCCTCATCTAACAAAAGAAATGCTTCCTTGTTTATGTCTTCATCTGAAAGACAGAAAACAAGACAACATGAGCATTGTTAACAAGTCGAGACAATCTCACCAGTCACTCTTTGATTATCAAGCTAACATAATCACTTTTAATGGAATACTGTGGCTTTTTTGTTTTAAAACGTGGCCCAATTTGCTAGTTAACTAATGTGGTTCTTTTGCAGCATTAACTTACCCATTTTTTGTGAATGACAGTCTGTCCATCTTTTATTTAATTAACAAGTGTAATGACATTAATGCAGAGATGAATATCTGGCCCATTTTATGCATAACAGCTTAATATAAGGCACAAGTATTAAGGTAGTAAGAGTAAAATGCTCACCTCTAAAAATCAGCTCAGACAGCCGCCACTCGGTTAGCAAGCTTAACAGCGTCAAAGCTGTCCATTGACCTGGAAAGAACATATCAATATAGATATAGCAATATAGTTAGCAAACAATTTTCAGGTGATATTCTCAATTCATTCAGTTAACGAACGCTCTGAGGTAAAGTGTTCAGACTGCAGACTCAGCAACGATTGTTTGTACAGTAAGTTAGCTAAAGTTACAATGTATGGCCAGCAATATTGTTATGTTTATTGACATTATGGAATTACACCTAATTTCATGAACTTATCGTTATTTTTAAAAATTCAAATCTGGCTGTGTGGTTAATAACACCTTATTCTTTAGTTTGACAAACTTTACACGGACACGGACCGTTACCACGGGCCACGGCTAACACTTATCTCAACCTATGACCTCAACGTAGCAACTAAGCCATGGTAATTTTGTCAGCAAATGGTGCTAAATAACAACGGGGACATTGACACATAAAAGTTTACGTTACAACAACACTGAAAATACTCGCTTACCTTAAATACACGATGAAGTTTCACCGAAGAAGCACAGGCCAAACGGATTGAGCGCGAACCGACGGTTATTTCAAACGACGACGACTGTGAGAAAATTCCAGAACTGCGCGGGCGCGCGCGGGGGTAGAGAGGGAAAGAGGCGTTTCTTCTTGCCCTTCTCCTAATTTTCTGGCACACTGATTTAAATAATATAGGGGCAAGGATGTAATTATGAAATTATATCTTCTATTTCTTAGTTAATATATCCATGTTTAGAGGGTGTGTCACTTTATTTCTCTTACAAATGGTGATACTGTTTTATCATAATGTACACAATACGCATGTGTGATTGGTCATATTATGAACTATGTTGACATGATAATATAATAACTACATAAAATATACCCCTCCAACAAAAAAATACGAGAGAGAGAGAGAGAGAGAGAGAGAGAGGAGAGAGAAGAGAGAGAGAGAGAGAGAGAGAGAGAGAGAGAGAGAGAAGAGAGAGAGAGAGCCAACCCTATAACCCAGAACATGGGTTACTCTTTGAAAAATAACCCAGAAACCCAGACAACCCAGGAATTGGGTCAAAATATTAGCCCTATAACCCAGAAAAGGGTTGCTCTCTAAAAAAAATAACCCATAATCTTGACCCAACACAAATAACCCAGAAAATGGGTTGAAGAATTAACCCAGGAGTTTTTAGTGTGCAGGTTGTTCATAAATGCCGAAATGTGCCCAGATGTAGGCTTTTAAAGTAGTTGGAGCATTTTTAATTACTCACACTCGCATCTCGCCTCCCTCTGCCATTGTACGCTACCGCGACAAAGCACATATGCGATAAATGACGTCAGAAAAGCATCAGTGATAAATGACGTCAGAAAAGCGTCAGTACATTATAATCGGTTATGGTCTATTACTTAACTGATACCGAACCGTTCTCGTCTGCAACGCAATGCATCATAGAAACGATTAAAGTGGTTAGAAAAAATTAAAACGGAATCGGCTAAAATCGGTATTGGCAGGTCAAACTCAATGAAAAAATCGGAATCAGTCTAGAAAATTGTAATCAGTGCATCTCTAGATTCTGACTTCCCATATCAAGAGACTCTGGAAAGCCCAGAAAGATGCACTGCAGTGACAAAAGCTGCACACTTTTTGGATAAATTACATTAAACTAAACATTGGAACATTTATTTTTATGTACAGTTCAAATAATTGTTCAGCTAATATATTCACTTCTGCCATTGAAATAAACAAATGAACACCACAAACTTTAAGTGTTAACTTTAACCCCACCCCCCAAAAAAAGCTGTAAACCTAAGGGAAACACCCCTTCATTAGTATTGTGTATTTACTGTTGTTTCTGTTACCCCAAAATGCCACTTCACATTATTTCACTTTGTGTTATTTTGTACATTTTATTTTTGGTAGCTCTAACGACATTTTTATATATATAAAATCCTAGACTGTAAAAAATGACAAATGTTTTTACATCAACTAATCAAAAAAAAAGTTATACAAGATTCAACAACACTGAACAAAATTATAAACGCAACACTTTTGTTTTTGCCCCCATTTTTCATGAGCTGATCTTTTTCTATGTACTCAAAGGCCTATTTCTCTCAAATATTGTTCACAAATCGATGCTGATTAGACAGCATGATTTTTGCACAGGTGTGCCTTAGGCTTTTCACAATAAAAACACATACTCGTTGAACTATGCTGATAACGACGAAACTTGCGACCATAGTTGGCTAACGATGCTTTCGGGAAACACAGCCAGTTAGGTCTCTGCATTAAAGAGTGAAAATATGCTTATACAGCTGAAAGACTGTGTGTTTGTGTGTGTGTGTGTGGGTTGGTTTATGTGATTTATGAGGACACAAATTTGTATAATGACATGTGTATTACACTGGTATTACAATTTATGGGTGGTTTATGAGGACATGTCAAAAGTCATCATAAATCAAATGGCTTAAAAAACATAAAAAACAATGTTTTATTAAAAAATTAAAAATGCAGCATGTCTCCTGTGATGGGTAGGTTTAGGGATAGGGGCAGTGTAGGGGGATAGAATATATAGTTTGTCCAGTATAAAAACCATTACGCCTATGTAGAGTCCTCATAATGCTGTTGCACCAACATGTGTGTGTGTGTGTGTGTGTGTGTGTGTGTGTGTGTGTGTGTTGTGTGTGTGTGTGTGTGTGTGTGTGTGTGTGTGTGTGTGTGTGTAACGATCACCAGCTAGAGTGCCCTTGAGAGCCACCTGAGGGCACTCCACATCAGACTATCATTATTCACACTCAAACTACATTTCCCATAACTCACTGCCTGGACTCATCATCACTGATCACATTCACCTGTACCTCATTATCACTGATTGCATTCACCTGTGTCTCGTCATCCTGCTAGTCTCAGTCTATTTATACCTTGTTCATTCATTCACTCACCGCGAAGTCTTGTTTAAGTGTTACACTGCATTTCTGAGCATTCTCATGGTTTTCTTGTCTCTTGGTTTTGGATATCTTGCCCTGTTCCCTGGATTACTCTCTTGCCTCTGGTCCCTGCCTGTTTTGTTTGTTTATTTGTTTGTTTCTCTGTTTTGGACTGCCTGTCTGTGAATGACCCTTGCCTGTACACTGGATTACGCCTCTGGATTGCCCTCAAATAAAGCTGCGTTTGGATCTTCACCTCCAAGTCTCGGAGCAGTTCGTAACAGAAGACTTCGCCTCTTCAGATCCAGCAGCACAGATCTCACCTGATCTTCCCAGCATGAGCCGGGAGTTCGCTGGTCAGATCGCGGCCTTGGCCCTGGATAGCCTTGATTTATTCCAGTTTACCTGGGGGTTTATTCCTCTCGCTGCTTCCTGCTCTCTTGGAGACGAGGCAATTAAGCTGTGTTACCGGTTGGGGGCCAAGGAGGTCGACCCGAGGGAGCTCCCCGATATCTCCGGTCTGAACTGGAGAGAGGCACTCACCCGATGTCTGGAGAGCTTCCTTCCGCAGTACGCCAGGTCATTACCTGATCTCCGCGTCCAGCCAGAGACCGTCCAGCCAGAGACCGTCCAGCCAGAGACGTCCAGCCAGAGACCGTCCAGCCAGAGCTTCACGTCAGCCACGTCCAGCCAGAGCTTCACGTCAGCCACGTCCAGCCAGAGCTTCACGTCAGCCACGTCCAGCCAGAGCTTCACGTCAGCCACGTCCAGCCAGAGCTTCACGTCAGCCACGTCCAGCCAGAGCTTCACGTCAGCCACGTCCAGCCAGAGCTTCACGTCAGCCACGTCCAGCCAGAGCTTCACGTCAGCCACGTCCAGCCAGAGCTTCACGTCAGCCACGTCCAGCCAGAGCTTCATGCCGAGCCTGCACTTCAAGTCAGGGCCGCCGAACCAGAGACTGTCCACGTCACGTCTGCACAGCCAGAGACTGTCCACGTCATGTCTGCACAGCCAGAGACTGAGCTGCTTCACGTCACTTCTCCCGATCCAGAGACTGAGCTGCTTCACGTCACCTCTGCCGATCCAGAGACTGAGCTTCTTCACGTCACCTCTGCCGATCCAGAGACTGAGCCTCACGTCACTTCCGCCCGTCCAGAGTCTCGTCCTGCCGAGCCTGAATCTGATCCTGAGCCTGGTTCTGAGCCTTCGGACAAGATGGCCGACTCCACGCCTGTGTCTTCGGACAAGATGGCCGACTCCACGCCTGTGTCCTCGGACAAGATGGCCGACTCCACGCCTGTGTCCTCGGACAAGATGGCCGACTCCACGCCTGTGTCCTCGGACAAGATGGCCGACTCCACGCCTGTGTCCTCGGACAAGATGGCCGACTCCACGCCTGTGTCCTCGGACAAGATGGCCGACTCCACGCCTGTGTCCTCGGACAAGATGGCCGACTCCACGCCTGTGTCCTCGGACAAGATGGCCGACTCACGCCTGTGTCCTCGGACAAGATGGCCGACTCCACGCCTGTGTCCTCGGACAAGATGGCCGACTCCACGCCTGTGTCTTCGGCAAGATGGTCGACTCCACGCCTGTGTCTTCGGACAAGATGGCCACCGCATCCGCTGAGCCCGTTCATGTTCCTAAACCGCCCTGGCCGCCTGCACAGCCTGCTCCGCCCTGTGGCCGCCTGCACAGCCTGCTCCGCCCTGGCGCCGCACCTTGCCACTGCATGCTCCACCCTGGTCGCCTGCACAGCCTGCTCCACCGCAGTCTCCAGGTCCTCTTCCGTTCCACGGGCCTGGCCCTCCATCCCGCCCCCGGATCCGCCTCCATGCCACCACCCACCTGGACAGTTTTGGAGCGTCTGGAAGCCGCTCATTGGGGGGGGGGGGGCTATGTAACGATCACCAGCTAGAGTGCCCTTGAGAGCCACCTGAGGGCACTCCACATCAGACTATCATTATTCACACTCAAACTACATTTCCCATAACTCACTGCCTGGACTCATCATCAATGATCACATCACCTGTACCTCATTATCACTGATTGCATTCACCTGTGTCTCGTCATCCTGCTAGTCTCAGTCTATTTATACCTTGTTCATTCATTCACTCACCGCGAAGTCTTGTTTAAGTGTTACACTGCATTTCTGAGCATTCTCATGGCTTTCTTGTCTCTTGGTTTTGGATATCTTGCCCTGTTCCCTGGATTACTCTCTTGCTTCTGGTCCCTGCCTGTTTTGTTTGTTTATTTGTTTGTTTCTCTGTTTTGGACTGCCTGTCTGTGAATGACCCTTGCCTGTACACTGGATTACGCCTCTGGATTGCCCTCAAATAAAGCTGCGTTTGGATCTTCACCTCCAAGTCTCGGAGCAGTTCGTAACAGTGTGTATTGTCTGTCCTCTTTCAATAAACTGGTTCATTTTTGTTGCTGGGTGAAATCTGCTATATATTAAGACAAACAGTTATTTTTGACAACATTCACTGGTGTGAAATTTGATTTGTATAATGAAAGTTCAAAAACAAAACATGTAGCCTATTATCTGATTAACCAGATTTTCTTGTTTAATTCTATAGTTACCTTCTACACACACACAAAAAAAAAAATCATGGCTGATTTTATGAATGATTTAAATTAGTTCAAAATCAAATGCATGATGATCAATGACTGTTTGGCTTAGTTTATATATATATATATATATATTGTTAGATACCAATCATAAGAGCTGTGAAATAGAAGCAAATAATCTAGGAATAAATGACATAAATGCACTTATATGATCTTACAGCAGTTGTCATTCACATTTTTACTATTAATAAAAAAGGGTCTGATATTCGATAAACAGATGTTATTAAATCAGGGTTCACTTGAAAATTCACATGTATCCTTGAACTCATTCTAACAACTTAATATGTTTTAATGTTTCAGACCCGATGGAAGTGAAAGAGCAAAGACAAGTACTGAATTTAAAGGTGATGATGCTGTAGTTTGTTTCAGCCTGTTGACACCAATAAAATGAGCTTAATGTGCCAATTTACAGAAGATCTCAGACATCACCATAATGAATGAGCTGAAAACAGGGAACTTTTGGAGACAAAGAGGTTTTTCAGCAGCAGTTAAACATGATGACTCTGTACTTTTTAAATGCAGATTGGATAAAAACACAGTGATCACAGTTCCCACCTGCAGTGAAGCCCCTCCCACAACAATTCACCAATAAATACTGGGAATATTCCCATCATCCTACAAGAGAAGGACAAACTCCAGGAGTAGCAGCTGAAATCTGTGTGACTGTTAAAGATGGAGTTTATTAAAGAGGAGATTGAAGACATGAGTGATCCAGAAACATCCAGAATAAAACATGAAGATACTGAGGAACAAATAGGTTGGTGTCCATTCTTGATTCTTCATTGTTGATGTTTTGGTAGATGTGAATTAGTAAGCATATGGATGATAAATGATAGATTAATACATCCAAATGATCATAACCTTATTGTATATAGCTACAATATTAACAAATGAATGACAGAACAATCCTTAAAAAGAAGTTTATTCAAGTGTGCTATTAATATACTTCTTTTAAACTAAAAATAAGAACATATATTTTCAGTAATAATGGTTAAATAAGGGTTCACTTGAACTGATTCTAACCGTATTTCTGTGTATTTTAGACCAGGTGAGGGTGAAAGAGCAAAGACAAGAACTGAATGAAGTGGAGGAGGAACATCGTAACTTTACAATTCAAAGAACAAAAGCCAAAAAGACGCACACCTGCACTCAGTGTGGAAAGAGTTTTTCACGGAAAGGAAACCTTAACACACACATGCGAATTCACACTGAAGAGAAACCGTATACATGCACTCAGTGTGGAAAGAGTTTTTCAAGGCTGGACTGTTTTAAACTGCACAAGAAAACACATAATGAACTGAGAGATCATGTGTGGTGTGACTGTGGAAAGAGCTTTACTAGAGTTGACGGTCTGAAACGGCACCAAAAAAATCATACTGGAGAAAAACCTTACAAGTGCTCATATTGTGAAAAGAGTTTCACTCAGGCTGGATCTCTGAAAATACATGAGCGACTTCATACTGGAGAGAAGCCGTACGATTGCCTCAGTGTGGAAAGAGTTTCACAGAGAAAGGAAGCCTTAACAAACACATGAGAATTCACACTGGAGAGAAACCGTATACATGCACTCAGTGTGGAAAGAGTTTTTCTCAAGCATCAACTCTCAGTAAACATCTGCTCATTCACTCTGGAGAAAAACCATTTAAGTGTGATCAGTGTGGTAAAGGTTTTATTTCATCATCAAAACTAAAAGATCACATGAAAGTTCATTCAGATGAGAAGCCTTATGTGTGTTCTCTCTGTGGAAAGAGTTTTTCACGGCTGGACCATTTTAAACAGCACCAGAAAACACACAATGAAGTGAGAGATTATGTGTGCTTTGCCTGTGGGAAGAGCTTTACTAGAGATGACCATCTGAAACAGCACCAAAGAATTCATACTGGAGAAAAACCTTACAAGTGCTCAGATTGTGACAAGAGTTTCACTCAGTCTGGATCTCTGAAATCACACGAGCGACTTCATACTGGAGAGAAGCCGTATCACTGTACTCAGTGTGAGAAGAGCTTTAAACATAAAATAAGTCTTCTGACTCACATGAAGATATGTCTTAAGAAGTCGTCACAATGAGCAACAATTAATTTTCATGTCAAATACATTCTAGTAAATGGTGTGAGATGAACAAAATATGGAGTCGCAAAACTGTTTCGAGTGGGTCGTGGAGTTTGCAGTCAAAGAAACAACAGCAAACTTAATTTTATCAGCTATTTCTGAGGCTTTTATTTTGAAAGATGTGCATGAAAGCTATTGATAACTGTGAGACTCATTTTAATAAAAAGCAACTTGAAAAACGTGTTTTCCTGATTTAGTATCTGCGGTCAGAGATGTTGTAAAACTATGTCAGTGTCATTATTCTAATGTTATTTTCATAACGTCATGAAATAAGTAAGGGATAATGTATAGCGAGGCGGTTGTTATAGCGAATACCACCCCGACAGGCTGACTAGGAGCCCGACACGAAGCGGAGCCTGAAGGGGTGGTATTCGCTTTAACAACCGCCTCGCTATACATTATCCCACTTATTACATGGCTACCTACCAAATAAATCAATAACTTGACTCAAAATATTGATTTAAAAAAGAGTTTATTGATTTAAAAACGATTGTATTTCTTCCGCTAAAGAAAATAGTCTGTTCCGTCTCTGAACTGGCAACACTCTGTTTTTCATGGCAACGGTGTGTTATACTAAGCAGCGTCTGTTATCAAGAAAAAACACACCGCAATCTACATTGGAATTCTACCAAGCCATGTAATAAAAAGTAATAAATTGAGGCTAGCAGCCATGGGTCCTTTATCTAAGGAATGTGGCAGAAAGGAGCCCTGCGTCTATGAAGACCTTGAAATCAGTATAAAAGACAACAACAAAAATACACCAGTCCCAATCTTACCCTGCCGACTATACGCCAAATGTAGCCCCTGGGGGGTCTGTTCTCAACCAGTCGTTCGTTAATAAGCGACCGTCAGAATTTTAGATGCTTACCAGCAGGCTACCCCAATAAAGGGAAGTAAAAGGAGAGAGAGGGACTGGAGTATTATAAAAATAAAGAGTTTATTTCATTTTTCTCAATAGACACATACATGAAACAAACATTAGGCTTCTGGGTAACAGAGTCAGGGCCGGGGACAACAAAGTACAATATCAAAGTGTTCGAATAAATAGTTCTCAATAAAAATTCAACAAGACTCAAACACAGAATAAATAGAGCACGTCACAAATCACATGCACAAATATAACCAAAAAAATTATTCACATTAACAAACCAGTGGCCACTCAACAAAATTGTTGCCCCCCCCCACCCCCACCCCCAACACCCAGGATATTGCACCAACCCAATGGCCTAAAATACAAACATTGCATATACAAACATGAAACATATAGCAACACACACAAGGGAGAAACTGATAAACAGCACAATGGACCTTTCTCCACACACACACACACACACACACACACACACACACACACACACACACACACACACACACACACACACACACACACACACACACACACAACACACACACACACACACACATGTCTGGTTCGCTATCTTTGTGGGGACTCTCCATAGGCGTAATGGTTTTTATACTGTACAAACTGTATATTCTGTCGCCCTACACTGCCCCTATCCCTAAACCTACCCATCACAGGAGACATGCTGCATTTTTACATTTTCAAAAAACATTACTTAGTGTGATTTATACTCTGTTTTCCTCATGGGGACCGCAGGCTGGTCCCCACAATGTAGGTGATCTCAGGTTTTTACTATACTTGTGGGGACATTTGGTAACCTGACTACGTCAGACTTCGTTCTTCCGCCAATTTCATTTCGCTCCTGTAGTCAGTCTGAGATAGCAGCCTATCTTTCTGTTTTTTCACCGGCCTGAAAACAGCCGGGCCAATCAACGAACAGAAGGCGGGCTGAAAGCCGTGACGTAGTCGCTAAGCGCCGAGTTTAAGAGTTAGGTCAGAGAAATCGAAAACGACCGCGGATAGGGAGACGCGGATGCAATTCGCTCTGTTGTGGAGAATATTCCCGGCATTAGCAAACTGAAGCCCGAAGAAGAGTGTGTATTAAACATTTTGAATGGAGGTGATGTTGTGGCCCTACATTTGGGAAAAGTTTAATTTATCAACTATTGCCGATCGTCAGCGAGAAACTGGGGAGCCTTTTCAGTGTCAGTGAACAGACAGGTCAGTGTCTCCTTTCTTTTCCAGGTCTTAAATACCGTAAAACTTCAAATAATAGCCCGGGCTTTTATTTTCCCAAATCGTCGAACTGCACCGGCTTGTATTTGAGACGTGCGTCTGTTGCAGGTCCCGGCTCAGGAGACCCAGCTGGCAGATTACTGTGATCTGTAAAACAGGATTTAATGAAAGAAACGAGAGAGTCACGTCTGCTCTTTCACAGCTCCTCTGCAGATATGAGGGAGCATGCGCAGTTCACGGTTTCGTCCGCGACTCTCCAGCCAGAATGTCAAAATAAGAGTCCTTTATTTTTGTCCATATAAATGTAAATATAAGTTTGTTAATTTGCATACAAAATAAACCAATCATGTAATCATTTTACTCACAACCATATTCCAAAGAAGGAAAAAAAAAACACAATTGTGTATATACTTTGTGTGTATCACACGTCTATATGAGACAGGCCTTTATAATTTAGTGTTGAGATGTTGTTTATTGAGATGTTGTTCAGAGTCTCTAATCTCTAAAAATCACCAAATGCTCCACGTGAAACTGCGGTCTTCCGATCTTTTACTATCTTGTCGATTGATTTTGATTAATATTTGCGAGGGAGAGAGAGCAAGATATCGCTCGTGTTGTTTGAAGACCTGAGAGTGCGCGCGCGCAGCTCTCTCTCTCTCTCTCTCTCTCTCTCTCTCTCTCTCTCTCTCTCTCTCTCTCTCTCTGCTAGTTCGCGCCCAGCAGTCATTCTATTACATCACTCACCGATCAAAAAAGTCGTTCACAGCCTTGTTCACTCCGGTATTTCGCTCGCATCATCAAGTGTTTACAGTGGAAGTTCGATCATAGATTTGAGTTCGATGCATGATGTCTGTGGTTCGATGCGGCTGTGTATAGCGCATAACATGCGTCATAAATAAACTTATCTGATTGGCTTTCGGGTGACCAATGATTTTAAACTTCAGAAATCGCCCCCTAGCGAGAGAGAAAACACTTCTCTATTATGCTATGCCAGACTCTGTCTACGAAGCAAACTGAAGTAACAGAGTCTGGTATTACCAGGCTAGACATTTGGTCCCCACAATGTAATATAAACATGAGCACACACACACACACACACACACACACACACACAAACACACACACACACACACACACTCACTTTTCGTGGAGATATTAGCAGAAAACCATCGGGCGCGCTGCAAAATTGCGGACGCCGGTGACGTCACGATCTCAGAAGAAAATCGCTCGTATCTCTGGAACCCAAAGACCCAGTGAGCTCAAATTCGGGGGAGGAGGTCCCAGGGGGACCCTTGCCCGAAACGCTAGAGTGGCGGGCCTCGGGGATGCCCCCTACCGGATCGCCGTTCGCTGGGACCCCCGATTTCGAATGGCTATAACTCGAGTAGAGCAACGATTAGAGTCTTGGGAATATTGATCAAAGATTGACCGAGATATAAGCCTAAAAACGTGCGCCTTTAACCGGACGTAACTCCCTGACCGTCTATAGACTGTATATAAGGAGAGAGGCTCGGGAGCGCGCATGCACGTCACATCCGTTGCATTTCGCTGTAAATCCGGCCCGGAAACTTCACATATAAAAATGAATATTGGCCTTCAGAGGTAATAGCAAAACTCGACAAGTGGATCATTAATTGTGTGATTACAACCCCTTCACACACAGGCAATAAAAAAAGGATTCATTTTAGTAGAAAAGTTCCATATAGCACCTTTAATTTAGTGTCAATAATTATTTGTAATTTTTCTAACTGGATAAACTATGCAAAATCTGCTTGAATAAGACATATTCATATTAATTTACTTATTTACACGTTTGTGTAAATAGCAATGTTTACTATATTTTTTCCTGCTTTTAGGCTACATGAGTAATTTGCTGTAGTTAGAAAATAATACAGCTGTAAAATGTTAAACATATTGAAAAATAGTTGGTTGTTTTCTTGATTTTAAGATGGTGTAAAATGCCATTAAAACTGCTGTAGTTGCAAGAGTGTACAAATATAATGTATTAGTGTTGAGAGTTTTTGTGTGTGTGCAACTGTTCCAATTCTAAAAACAATTAATAATATGCTTTAATGTTTTATATTCTTTTAATTAATGTATTTCATCTTTATTTTGTTGTGCATGACAGAGGGTTGTTCCATAAAACAAGATTAGAGTATAAGCCAGGCTTATTTCGGTTAGTCAGGCTTATTTTTGGTAGATTTGGTTTCATAAATCAAACATCAAAAAAGTTCAAACTCAGTTACCCTGGCAACTTATGCTGGGAAACTAGCCTGGTCCAGGGCAGGCTAACTGTCAGGCTAAGCCTCAGTTGTTACACAGATCCTCAACACTGACCGACAAGAACACAATGATATTACCACTGACACTCTCTAATACCATTATTGGACTTTATTAACCACTATTAGTCCAAATATAAATACACAGTATACAGAACATCAACTTAAATAAGGCTACAATATAGACAATATAGACACATATATAAGGCATTTTAAAGTTGTCCGTTTAGGAGAAAATGTAATAAAGACATTTTAATTAAGGAGTGCCTCGGTTATCAGAGAATTCTACATAGCCTATATATGTACTGTATTTATAGATATAGATATATAGATAGATAAATACAATATACATACTACAGGTTTTGTTTTTTTACTGGCTGAATGTTTTGTGCCCAAGATTTAATTAGTTTTAAAGATTTATGAATACATTTCTCTCTGGTTTTATTTGGCAGTTTGTCTGTTTTTTGTTTTAGTACATGTTTATGATTATTAGAAGAACATTAGAACACAATCTAAAAAAATCTTTTTAAAGCAGAAGTTAAAATCACAAAATCAAAAAATAAATAATTACAAAAGCACAGTATAAATTATATTATATATATATTATGTACTTTATTGTGGATACTAATGGATACTTTATTGTGTCTTTCAATTTAAACACATTTAACACAAGTAGTATACAAATGGACAGTTCCTTTAAAGACATCATATTTTCCCCCAATAAATATTCCTTATTTTTCCTTCTACTTTTTTTTTCTTTTGTGATAATACCCACCAACACATACATATAAATAAAACAATAAATAAATAAAAATATAACATTCACATATATCAAAATCTTATAATGACACATAATTCCTAATAGTTATTGAAGTAATATTATTCAAATATCAAATATTCAATATTAAATAAGTAAATAAAAAAAATAACAAATAACTAGAAATAAAAGGGAAGGTTACATAAAAATGTAGTTAGGCTAATATATATTCCTTTATTTTATGGAATATACTTTGATTTTAGAGTTGCACATATCTTTTCAAAATGTATACATTTGTTCCTAATTTAATGTTATCCTCTCCATAATGTACTTTAGAAACTAAATCTAACCACTCATTTAAAACTGGGGATTCTTGCTTTCTCAAAAAATAAAAAAAATAAATAAATAAATAAATAAAAAATAATATATATATATATATATATATATATATATATATATATATATATATATATATATATATATATATATATATATATATATATATATATATATATGTGTGTGTATATGTATATATTGCATTAAAAGCTGTAATTCTCAGCATTCTAAATAAGTATGCATCATCTTTATTACGTAGCATAGATCCTATACCCAAAACCATATTTTGTATCTTTATATATTTAGTTTCTTTAAAATATTTCTTCCCTGAATTAGCTACTTCTGTTCAATTTTTTTTTATTAGAAGTATAAAATATATGAGTGTAATGAGCTAGAAGTTCACTGCAACTTATCCAACTTCCTAAAGATAAATTATTATAATTAGAAGATAATCCTCGTATTATAAAATATCGCATATTTTTTCCAAGCAAAATGTATATTTTAGTCAGAATTATTGCGCTCCTATTTGGCGCGCATGCGCGCAGCAGCGCTCGTTCAATATGAAGATTAGCAGCAAAATGGATAGGCCTACATTTGCACGACTTTCTAACATTTACAGATGGAGAATATAACTGTATAATGTAAGTTTTGCACTTGTCACATGTCACAAATGCATAAAACAGCACAAAATATACGCTGTTTGATGGTGGATCGATTTGATCCACGATCGACCTCTAGGGCTGCTTCAGAAACGCGTGAACTTGAATTAGGCCTACCTTTTATGAAACCGCCTTAAGCCCCAACTGATTTGTTAGGTTAATTCAAGTCGGGTATTGGAGCTTAATCCCCGCTTTTCTAAGCTTCTTTTATGAAACAACCCTCAGAAGGAACAAATATATTTTTGTTTATGAATAATATTTTAATTTCGTTCTGTGAGTGACGTCATTTGTAATGGACCGGTCGCGCGCGCGCTGAGTCAGAACAGCCCGTGACTGGAGAGAGTCAGTCAGGTAGGTCTCTGCATTAAAGAGGGAAAATATGCTGTATTAAGAGAAGTTTTAAGTTTATATGAATTATGGCAGTGCCAAAAAACCGGAACAAGTTTAGGCCTATGCGTTTTTCTGCCAACAGTTCGATGTATTTTTGGAGTTTTATTAACGTGCGTTTAAAAAAAAACATTCTCCACGTATCATTTTGGTGGATTAAGTCTGGATATTTCGTTAAAATGTGTTTAGCTTTCATTTTGATGTTAATGTATGTTTATAGCCATATCTGTGACCTGTGTAGGGGAGAGCGGGGCACAACCTAACACATTTTGGTTTTGGCTTAATTATTTAAAAAATAATTAAGTTAGATTCATATTTGTTTTACTCAAGCAACATACACATCTCTGCTACAAATGAACACTTAAAGTTTTATTCTAGGACCTAACATTTTCGTGTAGTTGCACTGAAAGTGACAGAAGTGCAAATGTTACAACTTACCCCATATGTGGGGTTAATTGTAACAGACAGAGGGGTTAGTTGTAACACTTGTGTGTAACACACATAATTCAGTACTATTTTATCTGTATAGTTTGATATTGTTTGTGCATCTGTATAGATAGATATCCATACATCCATCCCTCATCCAATCATCTTTCTATGGATCAATATCATGGATAGAGATATAGGAAAGGGCTGCACAGTTTTGCAATAAATAAATAAATAAATAAATAAAATCATCAAATATTGTAATTGAAATTTAATTATATTTGTGTGTGGCAGTTGCATGCTCAATTATTATTATTATTTAAAGGGTATTGCATGAAAAACAGGCTATATTTTTTAATAAATAAACAAGTGATCAATGCATAGTAAACAAAATTTTAAAATTTTAATTCCAACATTGTTTGTGAAAGCCCAACAAAGTTTAATGTGGCAAAATAAATATATAAATACTCGAACCTGAAAACTTGTGTGGCTCCCTGTTTTCATTTGATTATCATTGTACACTTGTCGGCTTAGTTGTAACACTGTGTTACAACTAACCCTGCTGTGTAAAACATATTTTAAGCCTATAGCTAACAGTTGCTAGGAGATGCTGACATGTTTCAACACGGTGCTGTGTTTTAGCCCACAAGACGGCGATTAAGGTAATATAAAGTAAGATTTGGTGACGTACACACCCAGCTCAGAAACCGAAAAAAACGTACGATGAAAAAAATTACTTGCATGGTGTCAAAACACTCTTTGTCCAGTATCTTCATGAAATATTATCAAAACTTTCCAAAAATTCATGGGAGACCGTCTTCTGGCAGCGAGAGAAAAAGAGCAGAAACACAACCGGCTTGATCCTGACTAACTATGTAAACGGTCCGTGTTACATCTAACCCCGCGTTAGTTTGTGCCCCGCGCTCCCCTATTATATTAATTGCAGTTACTGTTAGTGAGGACGGTAATTAATGTGTATTTTCTCTTGCATCCTTCAGCTGGAAGACAGTGAATATGAAGGTATAGTCTCTGTCCTCTGTCTGCTATTAGAAATCTGCTGTATATTTACTATTCACAATGGAGATATTAATGATTTTAAAGGTCCCCTGACATGGGTTTTTTTTATATTCTTTTTTGAATGTTTCCTGGGTTGCCCTTATAATGTTAGTATATTTTTTAGGGCTGGGACTCGATTAAAAGAAGTGAGAAGTAATTTTTTTTTCACATTGATTTTTAGTATACCATTGAATAATGACTGAATACATAAGCTTAAGCAACAACATATTGTTTATTTTTGTTCAACCAAGTCCAACAGACCAGTGCAATTTTTGCCATTAAAGTCCCCATGAATTCAAAATTGACCATACTTACTTTGTTTGCCTAAATTGATCGTTTTGTGGTGAACAATTCATCCATGGCAGGGCTCCTAACTTTTCCACTGGTTGCACTGGTGCTACCAACTTTCTCAGTTGGTTGCACCAGCATATGATTTGGTCGCACCTTTTTCTTTTTTTTTTTTGCTACATGCCATGGGATTAATCAATGCATGCTGATGAATAGTGGTTTTAATGGACCAAGGCTAGCAAAGGCTTTCTGGGTTGCAGCATAAATACCTGTAATATATTATAAAAAAAAACACATGTAATATATAGTATTTATCATTGCCAAATTTCAGGATTTTCATGGATTTTGGACAGTAATTTTAATCTGTAATTTTAAGCATTTTACATTTGAATTATACACTCTAAAAAATGCTGGGTTGTTTTAACCCAAATTTGGGTCTAATATGGACAAACCCAAATATTGGGTTAAAAATGTAATAAAAAAATATAGTTAAAGTGAAAGTTGAAGTTGAAGTTGGGTTAAAATTTTAAATTAAATTTTTAACCCAACATTTGGGTTTTGTCCATATTTGATTTTGACCCAAATTTGAGTTTAAACAACCCAGCATTGTTTAGAGTGTATACATACAATCTATCTATTTACATTTGAATTATATTATATCTATCCATCTGTCTATCCATCTATCTATCTATCTGTCTGTCTGTCTATTATCTTTCTATCAGCATCATATTTCTATCTTTTAAAAATCATTAAACATTCAAATAGATGTTACATTTTAAAAGATTAGAGTAGCTATTATAATAGGCTGATACAGATTTTCGTTATCAAAGTTTATAGTTGTAACAAAAATCAGAAATCTCATGTCACACTCCTTACCTTCTGCATTTTATAATAATTTCCTTTTCCTCTGTCGAGCGATTACTCTCATCTAACTGCTGAAAGACGTAGGAAGAGGCTCTGTGTTTTGTGAGACCTTTTCATTTTATGCCTTAATTCCTGAATTCGTAATGGCGCGTTTCACCATCAGTGTGTGATGCGCGTGACGTCTACGTTCATCAATAAATAAACTGCACGTGTCTTGTGGAAGAACATTGTAGCCGGAGCTACTTCTCTCTGTTAATGTCTATGGCGAGTCACGCAGGCACTGGGCAACTCCGCAACCGAGCCAAGCCCGGGATAAAGTAGTCAGAATATAAACACTTATTATAGGCGTATCGTAGTGATTCAAGATAAGTCAAAAACACGGTTTGGAAAATGGATTCATGATGTACTCGTTCATTTTGAACATAAGTTACAGACTGCAGCTGCTGATACAACGGCGTTGTGTTAAATAATAATTAAATAATTTTTTGTATTAAAGCGTTAAAGTCTGTAATTAATTAATCTTAATTAATGCGTTAAAGTCCCGGCCCTAATATTTTTTAGATAAAAAATAGTCATAATTTAGAAATTAAAGGCATTTTTCCTAGCCTGATTTTAGCCTCTGATTTGAACACTCTGTTTGAAGGGGCGTGTCTGCTGTGGGATTCAGTGTAACCGCCCACTGCTGTGATTGGCTGACATGCTTGCATATGAAATAGCTATGTATTACATGTGAAACTCTCTTTGCAGTGCTATTTTACTTTTGATTACTTTATTATAATTCTTTTTAGACCATAGCTGAATAGTAATGTTAGTAGACCAGGGATGGAAATTAGCACCCGCCACCAGCCAAATGCGGGTGATTTTGTGTTGTGGCGGGTAAACTCGCTTCACCTACCGGCCACCGTGGCGGGTAAATAAAAATTGCATACTGTTTCACCCGGACGGCGGACACGTTTAGAGGAGGCACACGTTCAACACCCGCGCGCTTTTTCCGTCGAGGCTCGGCGTGGAAGCGCGAGAGGCGGTTTGCCGTCCAGAGGGAGAGATAGCCGCGAGCGCATGGTGTATTTTTAGGGCGGGGTAGCTCTCTCGTGTAGCCGCGCGAAAATCTACCCGGCCCGCGCGCTGCTTCGGTCGAGCCTTGAACGCGAGAGGCGGTATGCCGTCCCAAAGGAGAGCGAGCGAGCGGAGAGAGAGAGAGAGAGAGAGAGAGAGTGAGTGAGTGGGAGGCGCGATCAAAGTGTGTGAGTGAGTGAGTGAGTGAGTGAGTGACGCAGGCGCGATCAGTGGAAACATAAAAACATACAGGACATCATTCAAACTGCAAAGTGGTTACTTATATATGTGTACAGTCGCAATAAAAGGTCACAGTCACACTCTAAACTCTTGTCAAACTGTAACCTATAACTGTCACCCAACCACACACACGCACGCACGCACAGTTTTATAAGCAAAACATATTTATCCAACCCCATGTCAAAACAGGTTACATCTTTTGGACATTCATATCGCATTGGTTTTCATTTCTTGTCCTCAGAGTCAGAGCACTAATCTGTTTTTTTTTTAAGTTACACATTCTACATTGATTAAAAAAGAAAATCAAATTTGTTTTTAATGGTAGTATTATTTTATACGGAAATCAATTATTTATAATTCAGATGAGAATAAAGTTAAGTTAAAATTAAGGAAAACAAATATATTGATCTGAAATATAGCAAATTAATTTTAAATTCATTCAGGTACAATTACCAAACATATCTCAAGGTCTTTTTTTATTAATTAAATTAATAAACTAATTATATAAAACTATTGTAAGTGCACTACAAATAAACTGGTTCTATGCCTTTATTAATAAAACGTATACAACTTAAAAATACAAGGCTTAAGACATACCTTCTGCATTTTTGTTTTGCTTTTCACTCCATTGTACCGAAATCGTACCGAACCGTGACGTCTGTGTACCGTTCCACCCCTAATGCAATACAGTTTCATTATTATCCATACCTTACTATAAATAATTTGTGCGACTAAATCATGTTTTGTGCCAGTAACTGAAAAAGTAAGTCGCGCCAGTGCCAGCAGTGGAAAAGGTTAGTGTAGTTCCCTGTCCAGCATAGAGTGCAGTTCAGCATCGGTTCAGTTTTTTGTTTAATCTGCCCTACTCATTTAATAAAATGTATATCAGTTCATGATTTGTGTGTGTATAAGAGAAAAAGAAAAAATGTCAGTATTGCATTGAGACTTGATATTAAATTAACTCCTTGTATTGTAGATCTTGTAGTATTAATTTTCACATGCAATTACACATTGTAAACATATTGTCGGTTAAAAACAAGAAAGTGGCTGGTAAAAACATTGAGTGGCTGGTAGATTTTGAAATTCACCAGCCACAGTGGCCGGTGGACAAAAAAGTTAATTTCCATCCCTGTAGTAGACCTTCCTGAAATTAAAGCAGTGTGTAGGCCTGTATAATATGTATATATGGGACATCATACTTGCCTGTAGAGAGGAGTTTATTTCAGCATCATATAAAATCAACAATAATGATAATAATACTATTAAAGCAAACACAGAGCTCTGGTATCGGAATAGTATCGGTATCGGCCGATATCCAAATTCAGGTATCGGGATCGGATCGGAAGTGAAAAAATGTGGATCGGTGCATCCTAACTGCCATGCTTCCCTCGTTTGCAAGCCATTATATCTTTCGAGGAAAAACTCAAATCGCGCTCGCGCGTTCGTACTAGCTCATTTTCTCATGGGTGAGCCAGATTCTCTGGGCTGGCAAAGCAGAGAAAGGGGAGGTAACCTTTACTCCTTATGACGTCATAAGGATGACGATCAGCGCGTCTGAGCTGCAGAGAAGAGAAAGATAGCCAAAGCTCGGTTTACACCGATTGAAAATTCTAGACACTAGGTGACCAAATACAGGCTAGGGGAACAAATATTAATAGCCGCGTTTCCACTGCCGGGCCAGGGCCGAGCCGTGCTGGTGCGTGCCAGGGCCAGTCGCGTTTCCACTGTCACTTCCGGGGCTTACTCGGGCCAACGGCCAGGATTTCTGGCACGTCGAATACCTTGGGCCAAAGCGGGCCAGCTCGGGCTAGAGGCGTGCTCGAGGTAAAAGGCGGAGTTTATCAGTGTTATGGAACGTTATGATCACAATTGACCCTTCGCGTGGAGCTTGATTGACAGGTGTTCTAACCAATCATACTTCGCCATCCGCCATTTTGTCCGAAAAAGCAGCCAGTAGAGTTAGGAGGATTTTAACTTGGTAAAATGAATATACTGACGCCTTTCCGCGGTTAAAACAACATTACTTCTTATGTTCGTTCATGTTTATTTGATGTTATAAATGAACTAGAAGGAAGAGATGATCAGATCACGAGCAGCTTTAACTGATGCTCTACAGCGATCTGTCACGGCACATTAAAGAGCCCCAAAACGGTATTTATTGTTTAAATTTCTTTCAAAAAATGACCACATTTGAAAGCTGAGACTTTGTTTAATATGTTTAATATCAAAAGTAACCGAAAAGTAACCTGGTCTGTCCTGTCTGTCCGCGTGTTGTCAGTCTCCTCTCTGCTCCGCGATGTATTTTTCACTGCGTGAGAACATGGTGAGAGCGTGAGAGCGGCGTAGCTTGTCGGAACATAGCGACAGTAACTAAGGAGGGCGGGTCTTTGCGAAGGGTCAATTCACTTTTTTATATCTCGCAAAATAGTCACTGCTCGAAATGGAGAATCGCCATTACTGGTCTGTCCAAGATACCAAGCTCTTCTGAGCATTTGGGCAGAAGAATGACGGCGTGTGAAGAAACGAGGACGTTATAAAATACATCGATGCTGAACTTTCTAAGCTAAGCATTCAGCGAGCAACGCTTCAAGTTCAGGAAAAAAATAAAAAAGTCGCGGGCGCAGTATATTGTACAAGGCGATTCAAACGCACAATGGACAAAGCGAAGCTCAGAGAAGGAACTTTCCATGGTTCGACTTGATGTACGGTGTGCTGGGTCACCGTCCCTCTGTTAGTGGCCACTCCGAGACAATCGGGACACTATTGCAGCCACGGCCGGTGAGTTAATATACATGCTATCTTCCTATTATAAATAAATTCATAATACCCGCTGAAATGGGTTGTATTATATGACGTTTGATCCAGAGAGGCGTGTTAGGGCGGTTTAGGCACGCTGCAGGGCTACTGGTCCGGTAGTGGAAACGCGGCTAATGTTACAAAAACTCAGAAAGTGAAAATTTGATGTCAGGGGACCTTGGAAAGGTGGCTTCACTAAGTCCAGGTACATTGTTACGCCACTAGGGTAGGGTGACCACCCGTCCCGCTTTGCGTTGTACCGCACAGCATTTTCACCCCTTGTCCCGCACGTCGCATATTGAGAAAATGTCCCGCATTTTTATCAGTCTGTTGGTTTTTAACAATCATATCAAGAAAACGTGCATTCGTTCTTTTTGTTTACTCTTTTTGCGGCATATAGTTTTTCACCTATATTTAACAGCGCGTCGTGAGAAGTACAAATGCATCAGCGGTTTTTGAAATTCTATCCAATGGTTGTAAGGAAAGGAGTAAACACGGTCACTGGTAGGTTGTGACGGCTGTCAATCAAAATGTGGAGCCGTGATTCGTTCCATGTGTTCCCTGTCAGAAAACAAATGGATAATTTGGTAAATTAAAATTTTATTTAAAAAAATCTTATTTATTAAAATTATTTTATTTATTTTTTATTTAAAGTTTTAAATCACATTCTTTCTAAACAACTATTTTGGTTTAATATATTGTTAATATTCTATAAGACTGTCAATTAACTAATTTCATGTTGTTTTATATTTTATTTGTTCATTATTTATTTTGTTGGATTTTAGTTGGACTTAACTGTTTTAAAAAATATTTATTTGCATAATACCTGCTGCCTTTGTGCTCAGTGATGATGAATCGTAATGGCATGTAAAATAAAGACATGTTATGTTACATTGTGGTGTAATGGTATTTTCTAGAAGGGACTAAAGAACAAAGTATTTTTTTATCAGCTGAAAGGCAGAATACAAATGTTTTATTAAGTTAGAAAGATATTATATAACCATTAAAGGTTATGTTTTAATGTTGGTAACATGTCCCACATTGTCCCACACAAACTTATAATCGTCCCACATTTGGGTTGTTTGATGGTGGTCACCCTACACTAGGGATGGGCGATATATTATCGTTTGTGATATACCGGTAATTTTTTTCCTCACGGCTCACGATAAGAATTAGTCTTCCCGCGCTAATAACGATAAAGCCTATGACGGGACCCATTCGCAGCTCACGCGCATGGCGGAAGGTGGACGTCAAGATGAGGTGAAGTTTATCGCTAAACGAGTAACTACCTCTACAATCTGGAACTACACAGATAGATTTTCACCCATCTCGCCGAACACTGACTGACTAAGCGCTTGAGAGTTTCACTCTCCATCAAGTGATCCATAAAGCCTACTATATCAGTTCTCAATGAATACACAGTGTATTTGCGCGCAATAAATAGTTGCTCTAGTGTGAGGTGCATGACTTGCTGTCACTTTGCTGAGAGCGCTCAGTGTTTCTCACACACTCGATAGAGAGAGAGAGAGAGAGAGAGAGAGAGAGAGAGGAGAGAGAGGAGAGAGAGAGAGAGTCTTACATACCACGCAGAATTGAAGTGTACATGACGTCTACATGTAAATTATATTATTTGTTGTATTTTCCTGTAAAAATAATGGAGTTCATTTGGAATTATTCAGCTTTTATGAGCAAGCAGAAAATAATGCGCAAATGCAGACGCAGAACCCAGCAGCTCATCAATCCTTAGTGGGGTTTATATTGTTATTAGTATCAGAATGTGTAGTAGTATTAGTATAACTATTCGTTGTTAGATTTTTTACATTTCAAACTTGTAAATGATTTGAATTATTTCTGTGTGATGTTTTTCAGTATAGTTGCACTATTTAAACATTATCTGCACTTGTACAGAACAAATGTATATATGCAACTTTTCCATTTCTGCAAGGGATGGTGTTTGTATTTTTACTGTTTTTTAAATTATTTTATGTACGGTAATTGGTATTTTATAGGAGCCTATTTGATGAAGGGTACATTTTACTATGCATGCAGCTATCACTTGTAGCCAAAAACAGTGGTGACTATGGTATTATATTTATATCGTCAGTCATTGATATCGTTAGAGCAATAAATGCCAGAAAATATCGGAATATATATTTTTAAGTCCATATCGCCCATCCCTATACGCCACTAGGTGGCGGCAAGGGACTGTCTTTTTGAGTGAGTCATTAAAAAAAAAAGCGGATTCATTCAAAGATGGATGTAATGAAACAAGCTGTTGATTATTTTAATATTTCTTTTTAAATTTGAGCTCCACTTTAGAAGGCTCAGCTGTGCAGCAATCCAGCGCATGAAAGCAGATGCTTCACTTCATAGAGATCAATGGCACTTATTCATTGTATTGACCAGAGCTGATGCCATTGATTAGAAATATCCTTAAATGTTAAAAGAATGTTAAAAAAAAAAAAAAAAAGATTTCACTTTCCTTGGTCACGACAACCTTTTAACGAATATGACTTGATATGAAGGACAGATATTTTTTTTACCTTCACTTTTTCACTTCCGATCTGTTGTGTGAGATCATGTGATCATGGTGGAATCATATCAAGGCGCTTCCTCTGGCACGATAATCTTAATAACATTGTGAAGTGTGTGATGCGCCGCGATGTTCAAATCTTGTTCTGTGAACATGTTTAAGGGTGCTTTCACATCTGTAGTTCAGTTCATTTGGTCAGGACCAAGGGAGAAAAATTATACTTTGTAGCATTTTTCATGCGTTTGGGATTCTTTTCACACCACACAGATTGCTCTGGTCCGAATCAGTTGATGATACGAACCAAAATTCAGGCATGTGACAACCATTGCTAGATGTGTATTGAATGTATTTTCATAACTGCACTTCGATTGGCAGAATTAAAGGGTACCTATCATGGAATTTTGAAAATTGCCCTTCATGTAGTGTGTAACATAGATCTAAGTGAACGAAAACATCCTGCAAAGTTTTAAATATGAAAGTTCACCGTATACAAAGTTATTGTCTCTCAAAAGTAAGAGTCGACTCTGAGTCGCTGATATGAATCGATAGACGAACGATGCATTTTCTCTAACTTTCGTACGTCACTTGTACAAGTTATTTGAATAAGACACGCCCACTCATTGCGCGCGCCAGAAAACAGTGAAAACAACATGTCGACGAGACGCTGTTCTGAAGTGCGAATCAAAAGCTAACTTTTTTTTCACTGCCCAGGGACGAGCATGTGAAGACTCAGTGGCTAGAGTTTATATTTACAACTATACCACACAAGTATAGCCACCTTGAGCTGTGTTCGCGTTATTTTAATGAGGATTCCTTTACAAACATAAATGCTTTCAAGTGTGGATTCGCGAGTCGGTTGATACTGAAGGAACGTTTAGTACCAAGTTTATTTGGATCAGCTTCATCCTCCGAATCACAACCTGTAAGTATTATTAATAATTGTTGCTTTTAATGGGTTTTGTAGCATGCTCAATAAGTGTGTGTGTGTGTGTGTGTGTGTGTGTGTGTGTGTGTGTGTGTGTGTGTGTGTGTGTGTGTGTGTGTGTGTGTGTGTGTGTGTGTGTGTGTGTGTGTCAGTTACGCTCTTTGGCAGTTGGGTCTGTTCAAGGTCGGATCACGTTCTCACCACAAACGAACCGCTCCAGAGTTCGTTTGAAAGCGTACCGAGACCATCTCTTTGATATAAAGCGGCTTTTGGTGCACTCCCGAGTAGGGATGGGCATTCGATAAAATTTTCTTAGTCGATCGTCGGGAAAATTAACAATCAACTATCGATTAATCATTAATATTTTTATATTCAAATTCATTATTTAACTTTTTATAAATTAAAAAATGCAATGAAAATACAAAAATACAGTGTGCTTTTCCTCGATGAGGTGCGCACCCGAGTAGTGCTTTTGGTGCGCACCCGAGTAGGGATGGGCATTCGATTAAATTTTCTTAGTCGATCGTCGGGAGAATTAACGATCAACTATCGATTAATCATTAATATTTTTATATTCAAATTCATTATTTAACTTTTTATAAATTATAAATGCAATGAAAATACAAAAATACAGCGTGTTTTTCCTCAATGAGATCTTTATTACAAGATGATCAACTTGTGGCAGTTAAACTGGATGTTCGGTTAGTCTAAACTTGAAGATGCGCTGCGGTGCTCTAAAGCAACTGAACCTGCAGCTGCGAGTTGGTGTTCTTAAACAGAAACCCTCGTTTGTCCCGAAATAATAAATAATAAAAAAAATCGTGTTAAACAATAACTTAACCAAAAACATCATAATAGTTAGGTCTGACAGGTTTTGTCAAAATGTAACTCAAAACTATCCACGGCACGGAGCCGAGAAAGAGGGTGAGAGAGATTAGCCTACCTAACAACCAATTAGGCTAGGCTACTTAACGAATTAGACTACTTAACAAAGCCTCATAAAAAATATCTAGTAATTCACATACAACTTCTGCACCAGTCTACTGATTTTTGTTGAGAAAGATAAGCATGTTGATGACATGATCTGGGGTCAGACACGACCGCAACCTGGTGACCGTCTAGCCTTGTTATACTTTCGCCTGGCTCTGCAGCGCGAGTCTCCGCAGACTGCCCCAAACGGACGAGGCGTTTATACTCGACGCGCTCGTCTGTGAAACACCGAATACCGCAAATACGTCATTTTTGCCGCGCGAACCTTCGCGCTCGTGCGGACATGTCGAGTGTAAACAAGGCTTCAGTCCAGCAGCTGAAAACACCCACTCTGAGGGGACTGACGTTGCCGGGATGCACAGGTACCTCCGCGCTAACATGGCTAGCCCGGGGAAACTTATTCCGTTCACTATCCACTCACACTACGCAACGCAACCAGCATTAGTTTAATCGATAACAAATGAACGTGATCGACGAAATTCTTAATGATCAATCATCGATCGTCAATTAATCATGCCCATCCCTACACCCGAGTGCGATTGTTGCATTCACACCTGCCCAAACGAACCACACCAAGGGGGAAAACAAACTGTAGTGCGATTCAACCGAACTAAATGAGGCAGGTGTGAAAGCACCTTAAGATTTGAGATGTGTGCTGCAACCAGATTTCTAAATCGGTTAGGATTTTAAAACTCCTGTAGTGTGAGCCAGGCATAGGAGTGTAAATCGGACAATTCATCACGATATCGATTCTCTAAGCCACCGATACGATATTTGCCAATATCTCAAAAAAATTGTTACGATTCGATTAGATTCAGGGCTATATTGATTGATTTCTCGATATTTAGATATTATGTGCCAAGTTTACCCAACCAGTTACATTTATTAACTCACAAATGCAACCAAAATAACATGAACGTTTAATTAAACTCTTTGAAAATTGCACGTCCTCTCCCAATTGGGACATTTACAACAGAGTTCATTTGCAAAAACAGATAACTCCGTTCTTGTTCATTTTCATAAATCATGTTTTTTTTGTATTGTGCATTCCAGGTATTATCAAATTATTTTTTTTTAAGCAAAAGCAGATAACTCCACATTTCATGTTTCAGAGTTAAAGGTACAATATGTATGAATTTTACAGTGAAATATCCAAAAACCACTAGGCCAATGTTATATATTTTGTATAATTGATTACTTACAATATCCCAAATGTTTCCAACTATTTGTAAATCGTGAGAAAATTGCGATTTTAACCAAGGAAACGGGGTGTGTGAGCAGGGGTGAGGAGTCGCCTGTCAATGGCGTCATATCCGCGTTACCCCCGGTTTCCGCCAGGTTTGGCTATAGGAACCATGGCGACAGACGAGGACAACCGGGTTATGCCCGCTATGCCTAGCAGGACGCTCACGGATTTGTTCAAACATTATGGACCATTGCAAGCAGACTTTGAGACAAAAAGAGGACTAAAACGAAGATCAACATCTTTCGAGATGCTGAGAGCTCCACGTCCGCGACTATCTTCAACTTGACAGAGACGCGAGTGTTTTGAAAGGTCATTGCGGGAGCGGGTGGGATGATGAGGTGCACTTGCGGGTGCGGGCGGGAGGGAGGATACGCTGCACTCCCGCAAATTAAATATTCAATTCAATTCAAGTTTATTTGTATAGCGCTTTTCACAATACACATTGTCTCAAAGCAGCTTTACAGAAAGTGCATTTCAGAAATGTACAAAGAAAAATACAGTTAGTTAATCATGTATAAATTTAGGCATAACATATCGCCGGTGTTTAGTCGTCTCTTCACAGGCGTCGAGTCGTCTCTCCACAGGCGTTTAGTCGTCTCTCCACAGGCGTTTAGTCGTCTCTCCACAGGCGTTTAGTCGTCTCTCCACCGGCGTTTAGTCGTCTCTCCACCGGCGTTTAGTCGTCTCTCCACCGGCGTTTAGTCGTCTCTCCACCGGCGTTTAGGTCGTCTCTCCACCGGCGTTTAGTCGTCTCTCCACCGGCGTTTAGTGTCCAGTTAGTCTCTCATCACAGGTGTTGGGGCATCTGAAGTCTTCGTGAGAGGCTGGATACAAACTGGAGCTGACGAACGCTATTTACCTCGGGACTAGCGTCCCGAGATAACAGCAGAAAGACAGATGGGAAATAATTAGCATAGCTGATGCTCATAATATTAATGCATTCGAACTGATTCAGAAGTAGTATAAAAGGTAAGCATTAAGTGAATGCTTGGTTAAAGAGATGCGTCTTTAATCTAGTTTTAAACTGGGACAGCGAGTCTGAGTCTCGAACAATATCAGGAAGGCTATTCCAGAGTTTAGGAGCTCATTGACACCATAGTGGATTGTACATTTACAATTGTGTTTCGGATGCTTTCTATTTTCTCATTGAAGTAATTCATAAAATCATTACTACTATATTGTAACGGAATATTTTGCTCTGGAGATGTCTGATTATTTGTTAGTCTAGCTACGGTGTTAAATAAAAACCTTGGATTATTTTGGTTATTTTCTATTAGTTTGCGGAGATGCTCAGCCCTGGCTGATTTTAGAGCCCTTTTATAACGTGACATACTGTCTTTCCACGCGATTCTGAAGACCTCTAAATTAGTTCGTTTCCATTTACGCTCTAAGTTACGAGTTTCTCTCTTGATAGCATGCGTAGCACTGTTGTACCATGGTGTTTTAGTTTTCTCTCTAACCTTTTTTAATCTAATTGGTGCAACAATATCTAGTGTACTAGAGAAAATGTTGCTCATACTGCTAGTCATTTCCTCTAGTTCATCTGTTTGTTTGGGTTTACTGAGCAGCTGAGATAGATCAGGTAAGCTATTTGAGAATCTATCTATAGTGGTTGGAAGGATTGTTCTGCCTGGTCGATAACGTGGTGCAACATGACAAATTTCAGCAGTGCGTATTATGCAAGTTACCATGTAATGATCAGTGAGATCGTCACTTTGCGGTATAATATCTATATCGGTTGGATCGGTTCCATATGAAATAATTAAATCTAGTGTATGATTTAGACGATGAGTGGGACCACTGACGTTTTGCTTCACCCCAAAAGAGTTTAATAGATCTGTAAACGCAGCCCCTAACGCATCATTTGTATTATCTACGTGTATGTTAAAGTCGCCAATAATTATTGCTTTATCGACATTGACCAATATGAGTGTAAAGCAGAGACCTGCACTCCCGCGGGACTACCGCGGGAAATAAAACAACTAGAAACAAATAAACCGTTATTTATCTAATGCACAAGCAACAAGGATAGCCAAACTAAAATAAAAACGATTTACTGGCGCAAGGTCGGAAGCTAACTCTCGCGTGGTTCATTCATAGGCGCAGAACAGCCAAACCTACCACACAGAGGCAAAATGTCTGCACCACATGACTCAGGTGGATTGTTTAGTGCTACAGATATTAGTTCATTATTAAAGAAAGGAACATGCAAAACTACAAAACCAAACAAAGAAAAGTCTGATATTTGGAAATGTTTTACTAGCCTAGTAGGCCAATGCGACAGCAATGGAAAGCATCTTCCTTTTGCGAGCTGTTACAAATGCAGCAAAATACTCACGTAAGTCTGTAACTTCAGGTCTGAAGTGTAATGTGTGCTCCGTTTTTAAAGGCAAACTTCCCTGACGTTTACGGCAAGATAGTCGAAAGTGTCAAGTGCACTAAAAGATGTAACAACAGAAAAATGTGCATTCCAGCTTCCAGAACAGCATCGAGGGCTTTCAGTATTTGCGGTCGCCCGCATGCTGGAGCAGAAACGGATTAATCTGAAGCCCTCATCAGTGAACGACATGCTATTCCTAAAAAAAAAACTAGGCGGGATTTTGCGGGTGGGAGCG
Organism: Chrosomus eos; assembly: GCA_036326025.1. NCBI lineage: Eukaryota > Metazoa > Chordata > Actinopteri > Cypriniformes > Leuciscidae > Chrosomus > Chrosomus eos. Next base: position 40,396,851 of record CM070825.1, read on the forward strand.
GGACGAAACTTGATTGTCGCGGGCGGGAGCGGGAGAAAATAACATATTTTTGCGGGAGCGGGCGGGAGCGGGACAAAATCTTGCGGGAGCGAGAAAAAATCTGTCCCGCGCAGGTCTCTATACCACAGTCATGTTAAAAACATCAATGTATTCACTCATCCATAAAAGATCCATCAGCTTGACGACAAGATCCATACTTACGCCCAGGGGTGTGCCGGTTTCAGAATTGGTGATGACGGTTATGATGTGAGTCAAATGTGACGGTTCATAACATAACCGTCGGCGCGTGGCGGGGGGGGGCTTTGCGACGTTCGTCTGTTATAGAACAACTTAGTTTGAATAAACGAGCAGACACTGATTAGCTACTTGCTCTAAGTTTATTTAAAATTAACAGCAAGACAACTAGAAGTGAATGTGCTTTCCATTAAATGAATCACACACAGTAAACAAATCCCTAACAAAAAACAAAAAAAACGTACTCGGTTACTAACGTAACCTCGGTTCTCTCTAGAGAGGGAACGAGTACTGCGTAATATCTTACGCTATGGGGAAACACTCTTTCCTCGAGATATTGAAGCCAAAAATTATCCTTAATTTTTAATCATGCAAAACGCTTTTGCAGCAGCAAGCAGACAAGGGCGAGACAGCTCGCGCGCCCATTGGCTGCCTTGCTGGAAAAGCTGCAGCCTATCGAGTGAGGCACTGCGTGACGTAATGACGAATGGGGGCGCTTCGCGCCCATTTCGTCATGTCCCGCCAGTAAAGGCGTGGTCTCGCCCTATAATACCCTCGATAGCTGTATTTCCTCTGATTTTTCAACGCCGAAGCGAACCAGAGCGTATTCCAAGCACGGCAAGATACGCAGTACTCGTTCCCTCTCTAGAGAGAACCGAGGTTACGTTAGTAACCGAGTACGTTCTCTTACGAGAGTATCTCTCGTACTGCGTAATATCTTACGCTATGGGGAACACCATGCAACACGCCGTGCTGGTAGGGATCCAACACCAAAGTCCCAGGGGCCGAAGCCCGGGGCGCATATAGTGCATAATCACCATAAACTCACAGAGAGTGAGGGAAGAGAGGCTAGAAGCATCATTCCCTTTAAATAGCATCCGAAGGAGCTGATCATGTGACAAATAGACCATACCGTCAGGGTGAACATTCAGCCTGAACTGGGTGGCCACAAGTGTGTCGACAATTTAATGAGCTGCTGTACCGGTCAGTGAGCAATACGCAGGTCAAACTCAGTATCTGAGCCGCACAGCGGGCAGATAGCACTGAACTTTATACCGCCAAAAGCTTAGCTTGCAAGGCGGGAACCTCCAGGTTATAGTATTTTATAAATGTAGACGGCGAGGCCCAGCCCGCGGCCATACAAATATCTTGCAGGGTAACCCCGCTAGACCATGCCCACGAGGAGGCCATGTCTCTTGTGGAGTGCGCTCTAACACCCAAAGGGCACTGTAGGCCCTTAGAAGTGTAAGCCAGCGCTATGGCACCGACTATCCATCTGGATAGGCTCTGTTTCGAAGCGGCAAGTCCCTTAGCACGGCCGCCAAACGAAACGAAAAGCTGCTCAGTCTGTCTGAAACCAGACGAGCGGGACACATAAGCCCTTAGTGCCCTGACAGGGCAAAGGAGACTCGCGTCCTTCTCCTCATTGAGAACCGGAAGGGCAGACAGGGAAATCACCTGTGCCCTGAACGGTGTGTTGAGGGATTTTGGCACGTAGCCGTGCTTCGGTTTGAGTATGACCTTTGAGTCATTAGGTCCAAACTCTATGCATGACGCGCTCACTGAGAGCGCTTGCAAGTCCCCTACGCGCTTCACTGAAGCGAGAGCCATAAGAAACGCTGTCTTGAAAGACAAGTGTTTGATGTCTGACGACTGGATTGGCTCGAATGGGGCACCTTTCATGGCCTCCAAGACCATGGAAAGGTCCCATGTCGGAACTGAAGGGGCCTGGGAGGGTTTAGCCTCCGAGCTCCTCTAAGGAAACGCACGACTAAGTCGTTCTTTCCTAGTGACTGGCCAGACACCGGTTTTACAAACGTTGCTATGGCCGCCACGTATACTTTGAGCGTGGAAGGGGTCCTGCCCTTATCCAGTAGCTCCTGAAGGAAGGAAAGCACTTCCGTAACCCCGCAGTCTACAGGTGAAAAGCTCTACGCTTGACACCAAGCAGAGAACACAGACCACTTCGAGGTGTAGAGCCGTCTGGTAGACGGGGCTCTAGCCTACGCGATCGTGTTTAACACTCCCTCTGGGAGGTCAGCGGGTACCCGTTGATGGCCCATGCGTGCCGGGACCACAAATCCGGGCGAGGATGCCAAATCGAGCCTCCCGCCTGAGAGAGGAGGTCTCTCCTCAACGGTAAAGGCCATGGGGCAGCGCTGGTCAGCTGCATCAGGACAGGGAACCACGACTGGTTTGTCCAGAGCGGAGCTATGAGTAGCACTGGGCATCCCTCCCTCCTGATTCGCTCCAACACCTGAGGCAGGAGTGAGACAGGGGGAAAAGCATATAGGGGGGGCGGCGGGGCCAAACATGGGCCAGCGCGTCCCGGCTTTTCGAGAAGAATCTCGGGCAGTGAGCGTTTTCTTGGGACGCGAACAGGTCCACCTGCGCTTTGCCAAACGTTTCCCACAGCAGCTGGATCGTCTGCGGGTGCAGAGACCATTCTCCTGCTGGGACGTTGTTTCTGGACAGCCTGTCTGGCCCACATTTAGGTGACCAGGCACATGCGCCGCTCTCAGCGAGAGCAGGTTGTGCTGAGCCCAGACCAGGAGGCGTTCCGTCAGCCTGTAAAGGTTTCGGGACCTGACGCCGCCCTGGTGATTTATGTACGCCACCACTGACATGTTGTCCGCCCGGACCAATACGTGGTGGCCTATTATCTGGGGACAGAAGCGCCTTAGCGCTTTGTCGACTGCTATTAATTCCAAGCAGTTTATGTGAAGGAGCTTCTCCCGTACTGACCATAGGCCAGCTAGCGGTCTGCCCTCGAGCAGCGCTCCCCGCCCCGATGTGGAGGCGTCCGTAGACACCACCTTCACACCCGAGGCGATCCCCAGACTCACACCTGACTGATACCAGTCGGTCACTTTCCACGGTTTCAGAGCTGAAACGCACTGAAGGTCGACCCTGAGGCGAAATAGACCCGCGGTCCACGCCCTGGGGGAACTCGTGCTTTTAGCCATAGCTGCAGTGGGCGCATGCGGAGCAGGCCCAACTGGAGTACGGAGGCTGCTGAGGCCATCAGACCCAGCATTTTCTGAAACCTTCTGAGCGGGACTATAGAGCCGTGGCGGAAGGATCTCGCGACGTGCTGAATATTCAATCCGCGCTCCAGTGACAGGCGTGCTGTCATGGATAGCGAGTCTAACACTGTTCCCAGAAAGGAAATTCTCCGACTGGGGAGCAGTGAGCTTTTCGCCCAATTGACTGTAAGGCCCAGCTCCTCGAGGTGCTCGAGTAATGCGGCCCTGTGTTCTATGAGCTCCGTTCGTGAACGAGATAGAATCAGCCAATCGTCCAAGTAGTTCAAAACTCGCATGCCCCGAAGTCTCAGGGGGGCGAGGGCCGCGTCCATGCACTACGTGAACGTACGGGGTGCTATGGACAGGCCGAATGGCAGGACTGTGTATTGATATGCCTGGCCCTCGAAGGCGAATCTCAAGAATCGCCTGTGATGGGACGCTATTTGTATTTGAAAATAGGCGTCTTTCAGATCTATTGACATGAACCAGTCTCCTTGGCGCACTTGCGCGAGGATTTTCCTGGTCGTAAGCATTCTGAACTGGCGCTTCCCGAGCGTTCTGTTCAGCAGTCGCAGATCTAGAATGGGTCTGAGCCCACCATCTTTTTTCGGTACCAGAAAATATCTGCTGTATAAGCCCCCTTCGCCCTGAGATAGAGGTTCTATAGCCCCTTTTCTCAGTAGTTTCGCTATCTCGGCTCGAAGTAGATGAAACACTTCGCTATACACCGTAGTTTCGACTCGCGCCGTATAACGGCGGGGGCGTCGAGCGAACTGTAGCGAACAGCCTCTCGTTATAGTGTTCAACACCCATTCTGATACCCCGGGAAGCCTTGACCACGCATCTGCGTGAATAGCTAGGGGTAGAATGAAATCTGGGCTCTGGCCGCGGCAGGACGGCGGCTCGAGAGCCCCTTTGTACTGGGAACACAGCACCGTGTTTACAGCGTTCGAGGCGGGGGGCGCGCTGATCACAGCGGGCAGCCTGGCCGCGCTCAGCTTCTCTATGGCGGGACGCGCAGAGAAAGCGAGCGGGGCGAATCCTGTGGGATTCGGCGCGTGTGAGGGAATGTGGGCACATTTACTAAATGCGGCACATTTACTACACTGAGAATACTGTCAGCTCGCGCGACTAAATCACTGCTGTGTTTACAGCGTGCGAGGCGCGCGCTGATCACAGCCGGCAGCCTGGCCGCGCTCAGCCTCTCTGTGACGGGTTGTGCAGAGAAGACGAGCGGGGGCGAATCCCGTGAGATTCGGAGTGTCTGTGAGAAATGCGGGCGCGAGACAGCGGGCACATTTTCTGCACGGAGAACACTCGGCTCGCGCCGACTGAATCAACGCTGTGTTCACAGCGTGCGAGGTGCGCGCTAATCACAGCGGGCAGCCTGGCCGCGCTCAGCTTCTCTGTGACGGGTTGTGCATAGAAAGCGAGCGGGGGTGAATCCCGTGGGATTCGGCGTGTCAGTGAGGAAATGCGAAAACAGCGGGCACATTTACTGCACTGAGAACACTGTCGGCTCGCGCCGACTAAATGTGTGTTAGTTTCGTTTTTACAGAAACCAAGGGACACGCATCGTGTAGTGTAAGCGGACATTGTATGGGCGCGTTCACTACATTTTCTGCACAACCAACATGAGTTGGTTTTATTTGTGCTAGCCCTGCACCGTGGCGGGCTGTGTCTGGGTGTGGGAATGGGCACTGGGACGTGGGCATTCTTACAACACTCGTAACACCATCGGCCGTGGCCGGAACACCAGAAAATGCACTCTTTATTGGATTTATCTGGGTAGCCATAGAAACGGCTTTTGTGCGCAGGCAAGCGGGCTGAGACACCGGCTGCTTCACTGCGAAATACACTGGGACAGTCACAACGCATGGAACTGAACGAGCGAGAAGTTTTGGTGGAAATCCGGCCGCAGCGGGATCTGAACACCGTCACTTTCCTAGAGAGACTAGGAAGGCCTTGAGACCTCGGGCTTTACCTCAATCCTCGGCCGGGGCCCGCGCTGAGGGGGGCGGCGTCCAGCAGAGCGAGAGCGCGGTGTTTGATCTCGGGCCTGGCGGCGCTGCTAGTTAGCCGAAACGACGGCCTTTGTGCGCAGGCAAGCGGGCTGTGGAACCAGCTTGCTCACTGCGAAATACACTGGAACAGTCACATTGCTTGGAACTGAACGAGCGAGAAGTTTTGGTGAAAATCCGGCCGCAGCGGGAACTGAACACCGTCGCTTTCCTAGAGAGACTAGGAAGGCCTTGAGACCTCGGGCTTTATCTCAATCCTCGGCCGGGGCCCGCGCTGAGGGGGGCGGCGTCCAGCAGAGCGAGAACGTCGAGGAACACGGAGCGCTCAGCTTACGTCATCTCAGATAGCGTTAGCCACAAATGTATCTCACCATTCAGGCCGATGTAATCCACGGCTTGAGAGAGCGGACGCATCGGCTCAGTTTCAATGCCGTCTCCGGTAAGTTTGTCGAGCTCAAGTGCGGACGCGGCGGCAGACGGCGGCCGCTGTCCGTCTGGGAGCGACTCGAGCGAAGCCGGCGAAGCTGGCGGGCGAACCGGCGAGCTTTGGCGGGCTGGAAATAGCTCGGGAGCGCGCAGGGCGCGGCGCTTCTTGCGGCGCGGCATCACGGCGGGCTGGGATGCGGGCTCGGAGAACGAAGCTAGGCGAGTCCGCAGAGTCACCATAGGCAAGCGTTCACAATGATGGCACCCGCCGTCAGCGAGCGCGGTGGCCGCGTGATCCTCACCCAGGCAGGACACGCAGATGACGTGGCGGTCCTCGTCGCTGAGTGGGGCTCGGCAAGAACCACAGGAAGGCATCTTTAAAAAGACGCAGCTCTTTTAGAACAGTAGAAATGGGTGTTGCGTCACGTAAGCAAACACACACACACTTAGCAGAGTAAAAGGATATAGTACGCCGGAAAGCGCAGCAGGTACGGCAGTTGAAGGCGGCTGGGCCAGCGACTTCAGAAGATGGCACGTCCCGCTGAGAAGGCTACAAGTCAACGGCGCGGCTTCTCACTCTGGATCCCGCGATGCGTGAGCTTCGCGTGAAGAATGAAAAATCAGAGGAAATACAGCTATCGAGGGTATTATAGGGCGAGACCACGCCTTTACTGGCGGGACATGACGAAATGGGCGCGAAGCGCCCCCATTCGTCATTACGTCACGCAGTGCCTCACTCGATAGGCTGCAGCTTTTCCAGCAAGGCAGCCAATGGGCGCGCGAGCTGTCTCGCCCTTGTCTGCTTGCTGCTGCAAAAGCGTTTTGCATGATTAAAAATTAAGGATAATTTTTGGCTTCAATATCTCGAGGAAAGAGTGTTTCCCCATAGCGTAAGATATTACGCAGTACGAGAGATACTCTCGTAAGAGAACTTTGCAAATGAACGTGCTTTGTTTTAAATAAATCACACACAGTAAGCAAAACCTTTAAAAAAAACCTTTGCCATGAACTTTGCATTTTAGACGCGCAAACTGGGTGCTGGTGCTGTGAGACGTACATTCTTGGGCAGATTAGGCTTGAAGTAGTTCATCCTCGGATGCGGCGCCGCGCGTGCTGCTGTTACAAAACAACGGTGCATTCAGCCAAACGAACGTGGTTTTGCCGGTCTTACGCACCCAACGCGTCATTTTTGTCACGCACCTTCGCGCTTGTGCGGATGCGTCGAGTATAAACAAGGCTTTAACAAGGCGCGCGCTTTGATCGGTCTCCCGAATCATCTCCAGCAGTGCAGCCTCCGAAGCACCACTAACTCCGCCTCCGTTTCCCTTGTAAGCTGATATTAGTATTTAAACATCCTCTATGATAAAAAATGTTTGTAAAAAATATTTTAATAACAGGGTTTTGGCGGTTGTAGAGTTCTAATGACGATGTTCAACTATAACCGTCGGTCTCACGGTTATATAATAACCGTCACAGCCCTACTTACGCCTAACGTGGAATACACGTCATCAATATACGCCTTTGTTATTGTAAGAGGTTAGCGACCCCTGGTGGCGAAAATTCCTACATATTGTACCTTTTAAACAAAACCAAGTAATTTCTATGATGCATAATAAAACACTCAGTTAAAGCAACACCAAGTAACCTTTCCTCTGCGGTCCCCCTACAGGTTGGAAGTAGAATTGTCCATTACCGCTGTCGTAAAATATTTAGCCTACCGTCGCACGCACACATTTGCTGTTTATCCAGTACCGGCTTTGCAATGAACAATTTCCACAGACAAGGTCGGGTATGTTGCTTTAGTTCTTGAAAGTATGATGTATTGCGACATCAGAAATGAAGAAAAACAAAATAATGACTATTGTAACGCTTGATGTAAAGCAAGTCAAATTGGTAGTTTTCTTATGTCTCATTAGAACTTCAGAAACATGACCCAATCTGGCAATCTTACATAGCTTGGTTATAGCAGATATAGGACCACAAAGTGGAGGCATAAGTGCCTTTCACCCTGTTACGACTTGATGAACCACTGAAATGATTTTGGAAACATTATTTTAAGATAAAAAATCTTACTCAGTGTTGCTTTAATCTTTGTGACGTTAATTTTCCTTCGCTGACACAGACGTCTGACAATTTTTATTGTTGTGATTACGAGCTTTTCCCTAATCTCTAACGTGCTGCTTTAGCAAGTTTCCGTGAAAAAGTGTCAGCTTTTATTTTCCTTTTACGTTAAGAAGATGTCACGGGATAATCAAGTTCATTGAAATTATCCATCCTCGATCAGTTCCATCTTTTAGTCGGCTTTGACAAAACTTCTCTCAGCTAGCGTGTCTTTTCAAAGTGACTAGCAGCCTGGTCATCTGACCTGAATATGCTGATTCGCTAAAACTGAATTTTTGGGTTGTGTTCACAAACAACAAGAGTGTTTGTAAGTTTCTGCTGTAAAACATGAACTCGTAATGCCTATCGGCTTTTGTGACAAAACGTGTTTACGGTTCAGTCAATCTTGTCAGGTGTCTATTTCAGCTGAGAAAAGTTACGTGAGGATGTGGAGAGTAGAGTTCTCAACGGGTCGGGTCGGCCCGACAAACCCGACGGGACCCGCGGGTTCGAGTTGAAAATATAAGCAAATGGGTCGGGTCAGACCTCGGGCTTAATCTTTTCCGCTCAGTGAAAAAAAAAAAACAACCATTTATTAATCATCGCTGCTGTTCACCTTAAAGAAATTCTGAGAGCTGCTGCGAGCAACGTGCATCATGGGTGGCTGGCCGTAAGAGAGGAGAACACGCCTGTCCATCCACTGTGGATGCACTACTGTTCCTCCACGATGCCTTATAAGCATACGATTATGTTTGTAGGCTAGGCCTATTTTGTTTCAAAACTCGTAGCCCGCCCGCAGGCTGGCTGTTTGAGTTCTTTTTATTTATTATTGTGTGAAGATTTTTATTTAAACAGGCATGGCCTTATAGCTACTTTCCTTTGAAAATAGTTGGCAGCCCTGCACTTGCGCGCATTTCAGACGTGATACTAGACGATGGAAAAAGCAAAGAAAACGCGGTCAGAAGACTAGGAAAAGGAAAAGAGAATCTGACCGCGTGAGAAACCGGACGAGGGCTTTTCACTCGTTGGCGCGATCTAAAAAGCAGCACTGGATGCAACAGTGATGCTGACCTGGCGATCTTGTTGATAGACTAGTAAGTAAATCTTTCTAAGGTTGTGTGCATTTTATTTTGTGATTTCACCGGAATGAATAGTGTCACCGCAACGGTGATAGATTGAAGAGCGCGTCCGAGTCGGGCCGCGGGCCGGGTTCGGGCAGATTATTCATGTTGATGTGTCGGGTTACATCGGGTCAGGGCTTTAAAAGCCATGGGCGGGGTCGGGCCGGGTTATAATTTTCAGGCCCGTTGAGAACTCTAGTGGAGAGTGACAAAATAAAGGTAGCGTATATTGATATTTTATGTGGCATCGATGCATCGTGTCGTATCCATGAATTGTTACACTTCTAATATTTACCAGACAAATATTTTTTGACAACATTCACTGGTGTGTAATTTGATTTGTATAATGAAACTTCAAAGACATTTAGCCTATTATATTATCTCAATCACCAGATTCTCTTTTTTAATTAGGGCCCGAGCACTAAGGTGCGAGGTCCCTCTTGAAACTGTTAGGATTATTTTTTAGGGCCCGAGCACTAAGGTGCGAGGTCCCTCTTGAAACTGTTAGGATTATTTTTTATTTATTTTTTTCTGCAAAGTAAGCCCCATTTTCGAGGCCGCAACATGCTCGAAAAGTCACCAAATTTTGCACACATGTCAGGACTGGTGAAAAATTTTGTATTTTGTGGGTTTCGCGGATGGGCGTGGCAAAATGGCTAGCTAGCGCCACCTAGAAAATTAGAAAAAATTAGCCCAATCGTCCATGTTCGACCTACATGCACGAAATTCGGTGGGGACGTGTATCATATCAAGACACACAAAAAAGCCTCAAGAACCCATACCCTAAACTCGACAGGAAGTCCGCCATTTTGAATTTGGTGGCCATTTTGGGACGATTTACATACTCCGTACTTTGACGAACTCCTCCTAGGGATTTAGTTGGATCGACTTCAAATTTCTGCTGTGCATTCTAAAGGCATTGACGATGAAAAGTTGTGCTATCTGCGCGTTTTCGTCAATGGGCGTGTCCGTGGCATCGATGATTCGCCATGAAACAGGAAGTTGGAGTAACTTTGCTGTACATGCTCAGATCTGCACCAAATTTTGCACGCTTGACAAGAGTCCCGCCCTGAACACATGTACATGCCGACATTCACCCCCAGTCATAGCGCCACCTGCTGGCAACAGGAAGTGACATTTAACATCTAGCCAGCAGCCATATCACCCTGTAGCCCAAGACTGGTTGCCCACTGAAGCTAAGCAGGGCTGAGCCTGGTTAGTACCTGGATGGGAGACCTTCTGAGAAAACCAGGTTGCTGCTGGAAGAGGTGTTAGAGCGGCCAGCAGGGGGTGCTATCCCTGTGGTCTGTGCGGGTCCTAACACCCCAGTGTAGTGATGGGGACACTATACTGTCAAAATAGCACCGTCCTTCGGATGAGACGTTAAACTGAGGCCCTGACTCTCTGTGGTCACAAAAAATCCCAGGATGTCTTTCGAAAGAGTAGGGGTGTTACCCCGGCATCCTGGCCAAATTTGCCCCTTGACCTTCTAATAATCCCCATATACTGATTGGCTTCATCACTGTCTCCTCTCCACCAGTAAGCTGGTGTGTGGTGGGCGTTCTGGTGCAATATGGCTGCCGTCGCATCATCCAAGTGGATGCTGCACATTGGTGGTGGTTGAGGAGATTCCCCCCTTCTATGTAAAGCGCTTTGAGTGTCCAGAAAAGCGCTATATAAATGTAATGAATTATTATTATTATTATTATTATTATTAACGAAGCAGCCCCTGCCGCACGTTTGACCTACATGTACGAAATTTCTGTGGCACATCTACCATGTCCAGACGCACAAAAAAGCCTCTTGGAGCGATGCCCTAAACCCAACAGGAAGTCGGCCATTTTTAATTTTTCGTCAAATTTTGGCTGATTTACACACTCCGTACTTTAACGAACTCCTCCTAGGGATTTAGTCTGATCAACTTGAAATTTCTGCTGTGCCTTCTAAAGGCATTGATGATGAAAAGTTGTGCTATCTGCGAGTTTTCGTCAATCGGTGTGTCCGTGGCATGGCATCAAAGATCAACTCATCGCCATGACACAGGAAGTGGTTGTAACTTCAGTGTATATGCTCACAGCTGCACCAAACTTTACATGTAGGATAAGAGTCCCGCCCTGAACTCATGTACATGCCCACATTCACCCACAGTCATAGCGCCACCTGCTGGCAACAGGAAGTGACGTATAACACCTTCATGCAGTGTCTGAAAAGCGTAGCAAATTCACAGCCGCACTGGCAGAGCTCCAGAATATGCAACAGAATATGCGGCCGCATCACTCCCCGACGCGCTACATGTGCGAGGGCCCGCCCATCGCTGCTTGCAGCTTTAATTCTATAGTTACTTTCTACACAAAACATTTTTAATGTAAAAAAACAAATCCATGGCTGATTTTATGAATTGTTTCGATTAGCTCAAATGCATGATGATCACTGGCTGTTTGGTTTAGTTTATATTAGGGTATATTAGGTTTATATTAGGGTAATGGACCAACTAACGGCGGTGGTTAGGGGGTTGTTTTGAAATAAAAAAAATAATAATAAAAGAGGCTCAAACATCCCTTTCATAACAAACACGCGTGTTTATTTAAGCAATTCTGTCAAAGAAACAACACACTAAAGCATTGAAATAAATATCAGTAAATAATGTTAACTTATATTATTTAAGTTAAATATAAAAAAAAAAAAAAACATTTGTTTTATATTTCCACACAAAGACGTGTGCTATATCCGCCTTATCTTGGCCAGGTCGCCGTTGTAAATGAGAAATTTGTTCTCAATCGGCCTACCTGGTAAAATAAAGGTAAAATAAAATAAAATAAATATAGCCTACCGCTCTGCGCTTTGAGAGGGATGTGGGACACGAGCAAGAAAGAGACCATCGATCTTCTTTCATATATTTTCCTATATTGTATTTTCATATATATTCATATATTCCTATATCCTATATTGTTCCTTTATTTCGCCATATTTGATGTATTGTTTGGAGATATGGGGTAATTCTTATTTCACTAGTTTAATGCCTTTATTTATTTTGCAAAAAAGGGCCATAAGAATAATTAATGGGGTTGCTCCAAGAGAACATACTACAGGACTGTTTCTGGAGTCAGGACTACTCAAACTGAAGGATTTGGTTGCTTTACAATCTTTATTAGTTGTTCATAAAGCCAAACATTGCCTGTTACCGCATGGACTGCAAGCCCTTTTTATTGTAAAAAGTGAGACAAGCAGAAGAAATAATGACTTTAAACAACCTTTTGCTGGAAATACCCCCAAACAAATGTGTGTTTCAATTTCTGGTTTGAAAAGATGGAATCTTCTAGAAAATGATCTAAATGTTGTTGAAATATTCTACAAATTTAAATACAAGTATAAACAGAAGATACTTCATTTATATAAAGACAAATGTGAAAATTGTATCTACAATTATGGTCTCGTTGTTGTTTCTGTTGCTAGAGTTGTCATTGCATCGTTGTTTTTGTTTGTCTAAAATTGAAAGTAATTTATATCTGGTCTGGGCTATTTTGTTAATTTTTGTTGTTATCTTTTGTCATGTTTTGTCTATTTTTATTATAAGAATGGGGTAGGAGTTTATAAGATTTTTATACCTACTCCTGTTCTTCTTGTCATGGAATGTATTTTTGTTGTATTTGTTGGGTTTGTTAAATTGCTGTTGTGGCATTTAGTGTTGCATTACCATGAAAAGGGAATATATAAATAAATCAAATGAAAATGAAAAAATGAAATATTTTCATGTTTTCTACTTGTTGTAGAAGGTCTGAACTCTGAATTGTGAATTTTATCTTTCACAAGGGCAAGGCATTTAGGCTATGTTTGATGTTGTGCTGCCAGAGAAAGTGAAACTAAAATCACCCACGTATGTAAAACCCGCTTTTCAAATAAACTTGACGCACCTTACCATGTCTAATAACAAGCACAAACTGTGTTAAAAAGAATTTGACGTGCAAGTAAAAGGTAGGCTACAGCGTTTTAATACTTTACCACAGTAAATAATGTGAATAGCCTGTAATAGATCTAGTTAAAAGCGAACCAAGGGATAACTGTTACTAATCCCCTTCAAAAATGGATGAGACGTGAGTGAAGATTTGGGAAAAGAAATATGCCTAAGAGATTCCATGTCCAGTGGAATAACTAATGGATTATTGTTAAATTTGCTGATAATCGGGTGACCAGATCGCAAACCAGAATACAAAGCCGACAAAGCTTAAGTTTATGGGCTCATGCACAACTCTCATTTGTCATGAATTAAAATTTTTCCATGGCTGCGATGTAACATTTAATTGCTAACCTATTATTTTTTTAGTATGTTTACCGGCACAGCCCTAGTTTATATATATTGTTAGATTCCATAAGAGCTGTGAAAAATAAGCATATAAGGAATATATGGCATAAATTAACTTATCATAATCTCAATTATGAGACAAAGACAGCAATTGTCATTCACATTTTGACTTTAGGGATAGTTCACCCAAAAATTAAAATTAGCCCATGATTTACTTAACCTCAAGCCATCCTAGGTGTGTATGACTTTCGTCTTTCAGACGAATACAATCTGAGTTATATAAAAAAAAGGTCCTGGCTCTTCCAAGCTTTTAAATGACAGTGAATGGCTGTTTCTGTTGAAGTCCATAAAAGTGCATCTATCCATCATCAAAGTGTGCCACACGGCTCCAGTCGGTTAATAAAGGCCTTCTGAAGTGAAGTGATGCGTTCGTGTAAGAAAAATATCCATATTTAAAACTTTATCGACTAAAATAACTAGCTTCCGGCAGACGGCCTGACAGTAGGGTTAGAGACGGGCCCAGCCCCAGCTCAGCCTTCACCTGTCAGATCCAGTGCCACAGTTCAGGGTTTCACGTCACGCTAACGACGGATGCTTCCCTCATGGGTTGGGGGGGCGATCATGAGTGGTCACCCAGCCCAAGGTCTGTGGCGGGACCGTCATCTCTCGTGGCATATAAATTGTCTAGTGAAGTGATGTTTGTGTAAGAAAAATATCCATATTTAAAACTTAATCGACTAAAATAACTAGCTTCCGGCAGGCGGCCTATGCAAGTCGACTTACGTCAAAAGAGTAACACTTGACGATGTATGACGTAGGATGTAGGAGTAGCGTAAGTTTAGACGCCTCTCGCGGTTCACACAAACAGGGCTGGGCAACAAACTCAAGCTCCTCCCACATTTCTCTTTAGAAATTTTCGTTTTAGACTGATTTATGACTGGTGTTTTTTTTTCTTCTCTATCCACTGCGCTTCCGCTTTCGTCATTACATTGTGCGTCAGGTTAAAGGCACACTGTGGAACTTTTGGCCACTAGGGCGCGCTCGACCTGTAATTTTCACGTCTAGTGCCCCTAGAGGCCACAAGCGCCGCAGCATTGTCGCAAAAGTCAACACAGTCAACCGGTCAACCTCCCGTGTCTTTATGTGTGTGCAGACGGCATTTGATTTGTATGTTGGAGAAAGTTAATCGATTCACTACTGACCAACATAATAATATAAATCCTATAAAGAAAATAAATTGAATAAAAGTAGCATACGCAGAAAACAATGTCTGATCAGGTAAGTCGCATTGACAAGGGTTGCCCAATCCTGCTCCTGCCGATCGTCTGTCCGTTTCTAACGTTAATGCTACCAGATGAATTGCATACAAATGAAACAAAGCCTGTAGCTAGTTGTTAAGTTGCAGCCCTGTTTCATTTCAAAATCGGAGGATAAAGTGTCTGCTGAATGCAAATCTTTCCCAATATTTATAAAATTTATATTTGTACTAACATTTAGCTACCAGATTGATAATTCGCTAACTTACTCTACTTTTTGCTACTAGTTTTTGCTCTACTCCTTGCTTTTAGTTTATCACTCTCCCTTTTTCTTTTTTTGGTCTGCTCTGACAAAATCTTTGCTTTCTTCCGAGTAGCTGTTGATTCAGCCATGACGACAACATACAGACGCCGGCAATCAAACGCGAGTAGAGCTCTCACGTTAGCAGTTGGGGTGGTGGGGGAAGTGACGTATGCCGTAAAGCGTTCGAATTTTGTAGTTCTTTTTGTGCTCGGGTTCCTACCCGAAACCCGAAGTTACATAGTGCCAGTAAAAGCGATACAGACACCTTCAGGCTTCGGCAGACGTGTCATTCAACCTATTGTAAGTCGATGTACCATCTCAATGGGTTTGGTAATATATTATAAAGGTTGAAAAGTTCCACAGTGTGCCTTTAAGTTTTACTCTTTCGCCATAAATCGGTGCGTACGGCTGCCTGCCGGACGCTAGTTTTAATTGATGAAGTTTTAAATATGAATATTTTTGACACGCCAATTCGTATTTCCATTTTTGGCGTGCTATCAACACGCTTAATCGCTTTTCAGCGTGTTTATGAACGCCTTTGACTTAACGTTACATTACTGTATATATAAATATATGACCTACCCCAACCCCGTCCCTAAACCTACCCGTCACTGGGTTTAATACCATTTATGAGTGTTCCCCTACCATCCTAGGAAAAAAATATCGCTCCCCAGATGTAGATCTACATTTTGCTTCGTTTCGCTCGGACATTTAATGGAGTGTACAGACACACGTACACGTGGATAGCTCAAAATGCGTATAGATAACACGCCGTGAAAGTGGCGTGTATGTTTACGCAAAAGTCATGATGTCATGTTGTCACTTCAGAAGGCCTTTATTAAGAGCAAAGGCATGAACTGAAGTGAAATTTCAAAGGTGATGATCTTGTAGTTTGTTTCAGCCTCTTGACACCAATAAAATGTGCTTAATGTGCCAGATGATCTCAGATATATTTTCAGCATCTCAGTTAAACATGATGACTCTGTACTTTTTAAATACAGATTGGATAAAAACACAGTGATCACAGTAGACACCTGCAGTGAAGCCCCTCCCACAACAATTCACCAATAAATACTGGGAATATTCCCATCCCAGGAGATTGAAGACATGAGTGATCCAGGACCATCCAGAATAAAACATCAAGATACTGAGCAACAAATAGGTTGGTGTCCATTCTTGATTCTTCATTGTTGACGCTTTAGTAGATGTGAATTAATAAGCAGTATATGGATGAATGATAAATGATGAAATGCATCTAAATCATAACCTTGTATATAGCTGTTGTCAAACATATTTTTACTATATTAACAAGTGAATGACAGAACAAAAAGTGAAAGATCTGATCTCTGTTGCTTTCTGCTATTAAATAAGGGTTCATTTGAACTGATTCTAACTGTATTTCTGTGTATTTTAGACCAGGTGAGAGTGAAAGAGCAAAGAAAAAAACTGAATGAAGTGGAGGAGGAACATCGTAGCTTTACAATTCAAAGAACAAAAGCCAAAAAGACGCACACCTGCACTCAGTGTGGAAAGAGTTGCAGTCAAAAAGGAAACCTTAATACACACATGAGAATTCACACTGGAGAGAAACCGTACACATGCACTCAGTGTGGAAAGAGTTTTTCTCATGCATCAACTCTCAGCCATCATCTGCAGGTTCACTCTGGAGAAAAACTATTTAACTGTGATCAGTGTGGTAAAGATTTTATTTCATCACCACATCTAAAAATACACCTGAAAGTTCATTCAGATGAGAAGCCTTATGTGTGTTCTCTCTGTGCAAAGAGTTTTTCAAGGCTGGACAGTTTGAAACTGCACCAGAAAACACACAATGAAGTGAGAGATCATGTGTGTTTGGACTGTGGGAAGAGCTTTACTAAAGTTGACAATCTGAAACAGCACCAAAGAATTCATACTGGAGAAAAACCTTACAAGTGCTCATATTGTGACAAGAGTTTCACTCAGTCTGGAAACCTGAAAGAACATGAGCGAGTTCATACTAGTGAAAAGCTGTACTACTGCACTGAGTGTGAGAAGAGCTTCAAACATAAAAAAAGCCTCCTGATTCACATGAAGATATGTCGTAAGACGACATCACAATGAGCAACATTTCATTTTCTTGTCAAATACATTGTAAATGGTATGAGGCGTAGCCTAAAAATTGATGCAGAAATATTTTTTCAAGTATTAATAATAAATGTTTATCTAAACTTGGGCTATTGTTGTTTACTAGAATATTTGTTCATTTAATATTTAATTTAATTTTTAGATTATTTTTGTTAAATATATATATATATGCTAACATTCGGACTGCCAACCAACTGCAAACCACAGCTGTACTGTCTGGCGGTAACAAGGTTGTGCTTTTGAGGCTTGCGCATCATGAGCAGAAATTAAAACAAAATATAGCTGCGAGCAGCGATTACGGGCACAAGCCGGTGGCACCACCACCCTGGTGCACCAGGGTGGCGGTACCACCGGCTTTGGCCCTTCATCGCTGCTCGCAGCTATATATTGTTTTAATTTCAAGTTAAATGACTCGTCTGCCATAGCCTGACGGGGTCTGTGTCGATTTTACTGGCACTATGTAACTTCGGGTTTCGGGTAGGAACCCGACCACAAAAAGAACTACAGAATTCGACTGCTTTACGTCAAGCGCTACAATAGTCATTATTTCGTTTTTCTTCGTTTCTGATGTCGCAATACATCATCCTTTCATGAAATCATGTAACATACTTTACCTTGTCTGTGGACATCGTTAGATTTTTAGAGACTAGTAGCTATTAATAGATACTAGTATTTATTCAATAAATACTAGTTCTAAGTCATTACATACTAGTACCTATTAAATAGATACCAGTACTTATTCATTAGCTACTAATACGTATTCAAAAGAATATCTAAAGAATAAGCACTAGTATCTAAAGAAGAGGCACTAGTACTAAAGAATAAGCACTAGTCGCAAATGAATAAGTACTAGTACTTAATGGAATAGATACTAGTATCTAAAAAAGAAGTACTAGTAGCATGAAAATAGAGACTAGTAGGTTAAAATGATTAAATGTTAAAACGACTTGCCATATTGGCTCAGAGCATCAAACAAGAATATTAAAGTTTGATGCTTTGCCACGGCAACAGTATCTAAGATATCAATAATCCTTTCACAGGTCTACATCTGCCGTGTGTTTACATTATACACATAAAGTTTGAAGCAAATTGGGTAAAAATAAGAGGGTGATTTCAAAGCATTTAGGAAGTGACACACTTCCTGCTGCCAGTTGGTGGCGCTATAACTTTGACTCACAATAGTCACATCCATGTGATTGGACTCTTACAGCGAACACACTGCTGAAGTTTCATCAAGATCAGTTAACCCTCAGAGACCTAAGGGTATTTTTACAATAAATTTTCCGTCTGGTGTTATTAACTAAAAAAGCTTGTAAAACATCAACCCTTTTGTGCACAGACAATTGACACACCTCTTTTTTTTCAGGACAAATTGAACTTTCAGCACATTTGTGTTACATTGATGTCACCTGAATGTAAAATAAGTTATGGGACCATAAAGACAAATGAAAAAATAAATCGGAAATTGAATCACTCAAATATTTATTGAAATCACACAGAAATAAATAAAAGCTAAATAAATAAGAGCTTTTCCTCTGGAAAACAGTTTTTTTCATGTCTTTGGAGTCCTGGAGCACAGGAATAAACATTATAACTTGTACAGAACCAAAACTATTTACATTTTTCCAAAAGAAGTCCAGGCGTTCATGAAATTCACTGGTGCCAAGCCTCAAAACAGTTCCTATCAGCAATCACAAAGAGGGCCACATCACAGGCTTTGCATTTATATTTTATTTATTTTATTTATTATTTTATTTATACTTTTTATACTACATTTATACTTCTATAATACTTTTTTATAGTAAATAAATAAATGGCACTTCAGCTGGGTCTATCCTGGTAATCTAGTTCCTCATCTGTCAAAAAGCTCTGTTCTCCTGAAAATCGAATCATTCAGCGCTCGATTTCATCTATTACTCTGTGTTCTCTGTGAAACCTGCGTCTCCGTCCTATGGTCTCCGTGTCTCTCTCTCTCCTCTCTCTCTCTCTCTCTCTCTCTCCTCTCTCTCTCTCTCTCTCTCTCTCTCTCTCTCTCTCTCTCTCTCTCTCTCTCTCACTCTCTCTCCCTTGGTGTGTGCGTAATGACCCAATGACGCACCCAATGTTTACGACGGATCAGCCTGTAATTGCTCAAAAACCATCACGTGGATATCCAAAATGGCAGCTAGCATCGAGCTAGTGGCAAATATGACGGAATATTTATAAATTATGGACTTCAAGTGTATCAAAGTTGGATATAAACGTTTGGATTTATTGCTGAAAAACTCAGAAAGTATGCACAAGTTCCAGGCTGGATAGAAAACCTTCTGTAAAGGCTAGAAAGACACCAAAGACACCCCCGTGATGGCTAGCTCGTTAGCTTTCTGTTGGAAAAAACGGTAAGAAAATCCATAAATCTGTCATCGAGTTATATCATAATTTCTCGGAGCTGATTTGTGGCGTCGTCGACGATGCCGTCGGGCTCAGAGGGTTAATGTATACAGAAGTTATAACACACTTCCTGTTTCCATTATTCGCCATAAATTCGTTTCCTCGCCACGGCCAAACCGTTCGAGATATCAAACATCCCCTGGCAATTTTTCATCCTCAGTGTCTTGACTTCATGCTGACTGAGTTTCGTGGCGATTGGTTGAATTCTCTAGGAGTAGTATATCGAATTCCAGGGGCATACGCTTTCAAACAAACCATAATAGCCAACTTCCTATTGGGCTGTGGTAAAAAGTAAAAGTACAAAGGATATATGAACTGATGAGATCTATATGTGTACCGAGTTTCATAATATTACATGCAAGCGTCTTTGATTTATGGACCAAGTTTTCGGACCCCGTTCCAGGGGGTGCTGTCGAGCCCCCCTGCCACGCCCGGGTACCAGCTTCAGCCCGGCCCTGATGGCTGCGGGTTCTGAACCGTGTGCAAAGTTTCAAGAGTTTTTGAGCACGTTAAGGGCCCCAAAAGTGCGCTAAGAGTCTCAAAAGCATCCAAAAAGAATATTAAAGTTTGATGGATTGCTACAGCAACAGTATCTAAGATATCAATAATCCTTTCACAGGTCTACATCTGGCGTGTGTCTACATTATACACATAAAGTTTGAAGCAAATGGGGTAAAAATAAGAGGGTGATTTAAAACCATTTTGAAAGTGACACACTTCCTGCTGCCAGTTGGTGGCGCTATAACTTTGACTCACAATAGTCACATCCATGAGATCAGGCTCTTACAACGAACACACTGCTGAAGTTTCATCAAGATTAGTTAATGTATGCAGAAGTTATAACACACTTCCTGTTTCACGTTTCTCGCCATAATTTCGTTTCCCTCGTCACGGCCAAACCGTTCGAGATATCAAAAATCCCCTGGCAATTTTTCATCCTCAGTGTCTTGACTTCATGCTGACCGAGTTTCGTGCCGTGTGTTTGAATTCTCTAGGAGGAGTACTTCAAATTCCATTGCGTGTGTTTTACCAACAACCCTAAATAGCCCACTTCCTGTTGGGCTGGGGTAAAAAGTAAGAGTGCGAAGTATATATGAAACGATGAGATCTACATGTGTACCGAGTTTCATATTATTACATGCAAGCGTGTTTGATTTATGGACCATGTTTTCGGACCCCGTTCCAGGGGGCGCTGTCGAGCCCCCCTGCCACGCCCGGGTACCAGCTTCTGCCCGGCCCTGATGGCCGCAGGTTCTGACATGTGTGCAAAGTTTCAAGAGTTTTTGAGCATGTTAAGGGCCCCAAAAGTGCCCAAAAGGTAGGAAGAAAAAGAAAAGAGAAAAAGAAAAAAAAAATCCTAAGGAAAACAATAGGGCCTTCGCCTTTTCAAGGGTTGGGCCCTAATAATAATAATAAAACATAGCTGTGAGCAGCGATTACGGGCCCAAGCCGGTGGCAGGGTGGCGGTACCGCCGGCTTTGGCCCTTCATCGCTGCTCGCAGCTATGTTTTATTATTATTATTATTAGGGCCCAACCCTTGAAAAGGCGAAGGCCCTATTGTTTTCCTTAGGATTTTTTTTTTCTTTTTCTCTTTTATTTTTCTTACTACCTTTTGATTTTCTGCTCTGAAAATATAAATAAGCATAAAAATTTAATAAGCACTTTGAATATTCTAAACAGAATAAGCACTAGTCGCTAATGAATAAGTACTAGTACTTAATGGAATAGATACTAGTATCTAAAAAAAAAGTACTAGTAGCATGAAAATAGTGACTAGTAGGTTAAAATGATTAAATGTTAAAACGGCTTGCCATATTGGCTCAGAGAGAGAGAGAAAGAAAATGACATTTTAGATACTAGTAGCTATTAATAGATACTAGTATTTATTTAATAAATACTAGTACTAAGTCATTAGATACTAGTACCTATTAAATAGATACCAGTACTTATTCATTAGCTACTAATACGTATTCAAAAGAATATCCAAAGAATAAGCACTAGTATCTAAAGAATAAGCACTAGTCGCTAATGAATAAGTACTAGTACTTAATGGAATAGATACTAGTATCTAAAAAATAAGAACTAGTAGCATGAAAATAGAGACTAGTAGACTAAAATGATTAAATGTTAGAATGGCTTGCCATATTGGCTCAGAGAGAGAGGGAGAGAAAATGACCATATTCAAACCAAAATATCTAACTTCCTCTTGGTCTGAGCTAATGACAGTTAATTAGAAAGATGTCCGGCTTGATCTGAACTATATGCATACCTGTGTCTTTCGAGTTTCATGCAATTTCAAGCATGCTAAGAGTCTCAAAAGCATCAAACAAGAATATTAAAGTTTGATGTGTTGCCACGGCAACAGTATCTAAGATATCAATAATCCTTTCACAGGTCTACATCTGCCGTGTGTTTACATTATACACATAAAGTTTGAAGCAAATCGGGTAAAAATAAGAGGGTGATTTCAAAGCATTTAGGAAGTGACACACTTCCTGCTGCCAGTTGGTGGCGCTATAACTTTGACTCACAATAGTCGCATCCATGTGATTGGACTCTTACAGCGAACACACTGCTGAAGTTTCATCAAGATCAGTTAATGTATGCTGAAGTTATGACACACTTCTTGTTTCACGTTTCTCGCCATAATTTTGTTTCCTCGCCACGGCCAAACCGTTCGAGATATCAAAAATCCCCTCGCAAACTTTCATCCTCAATGCCTTGACTTCACGCTGACCGAGTTTCGTGCCGTGTGTTTGAATTCTCTAGGAGGAGTATTTCAAATTCCATTCCGTGTGTTTTACCAACAACCCTAAAATAGCCCACTTCCTGTTGGGCTGGGGTAAAAAGTAAGAGTGCGAAGTATATATGAAACGATGAGATCTACATGTGTACCGAGTTTCATATTATTACATGCAAGCGTGTTTGATTTATGGACCAATATTTTGGACCCCGTTCCAGGGGGCGCTGTCGAGCCCCCCTGCCACGCCCGGATACCAGCTTCAGCCCGGCCCTGATGGCCACGTGTTCTGAGCCGTGTGCAAAGTTTCAAGAGTTTTTGAGCACGTTAAGGGCCCCAAAAGTGCGCTGAGAGTCTCAAAACCATCCAAAAAGAATATTAAAGTTTGATGCGTTGTCACGGCAACAGTATCTAAGATATCAATAATCCTTTCACAGGTCTACATCTGGCGTGTGTCTACATTATACACATAAAGTTTGAAGCAAATTGGGTAAAAAATAAGAGGGTGATTTCAAAGTATTTTGGAAGTGACACACTTCCTGCTGCCAGTTGGTGGCGCTATAACTTTGACTCACAATAGTCACATCCATGAGATCGGGCTCTTACAACGAACACACTGCTGAAGTTTCATCAAGATCAGTTAATGTATGCAGAAGTTATAACACACTTCCTGTTTCACGTTTCTCGCCATGATTTCGTTTCCTCGCCACGGCCAAAACCGTTCGAGATATCAAAAATCCCCTCGCAAACTTTCATCCTCAATGTCTTGACTTCACGCTGACCGAGTTTCGTGCCGTGTGTTTGAATTCTCTAGGAGGAGTATTTCACATTCCATTGCATGCGTTTTCCAAACAACCCTAAATAGCCCACATCCTGTTGGGCTGGGGTAAAAAGTAAGAGTGCGAAGTATATATGAAACGATGAGATCTACATGTGTACCGAGTTTCATATTATTACATGCAAGCGTGTTTGATTTATGGACCATGTTTTCGGACCCCGTTCCAGGGGGCGCTGTCGAGCCCCCCTGCCACGCCCGGGTACCATCTTCAGCCCGGCCCTGATGGCCGCGGCTTCTGAGCCGTGTGCAAAGTTTCAAGAGTTTTTGAGCATGTTAAGGCCTCCAAAAGTGTCCAAAAGGTAGTAAAAAAATATATATATATAATAATAAAATATATATATATATATAAATAAATATAGCTGCGAGCAGCGATTACGGGCCCAAGCCGGTGGCACCGCAAGCCGGTGGTAATATATAAAGCCGGTGGCTCGCCACCCTGGTGCCATTAGGGTTATTGTGCACGACGTGAAACAAAATATCTGCTCGCTATCTGCCGAACGGCTCTGGTAGTTCCGCTTCAGCACTGATGATGTTGTAGAAATAGTGTGCTCCGCTTGGTCTGGATTATTCGGGATTTTTTATTTTATACAGAAATAATTTATTTATAATTCAGATGAGAATAAAGTTAGTGTTGATTAAAATGAAGGAAAACAAATATATTGATCTGAAATATAGCACATTAATTTTAAATTTATTTAGGTTAAATTACCAAACATACAATCTTAATTTAATTTAAAGCAAACAATGCATTTAAAATATATGGGTTGTAATATGCACATTTTCTTTTTAATAAAATAAAGATATATATCCAAAAAGACAAGGCCTTAAAGGGTTAAACTCTTGTAACAGACACAATCTCTCTCTCACACACACACACACACACACACACACACACACACACACACACACACACACACACACACACACTGTTAAAAAGCAAGAAATATTTATCTAACCTGTTTAAAAACAGTCTGTCGGTGCCATCTTTTAAACATTCATCATATTGCACTGGTTTTAATTTCTTGACCTCAAACAGAGCACTAATCTGTTTATTTTTAAGTTATTGATTAAAAAAGAAAAGAAACTGTGTTTTTAGTCATATAGTATTATTTTATATACAGAAATAAATTATTTGTAATTCAGATGAGAATAATTTTAAGGAAAACAAATATATTGATCTGAATTATAGCACATGTTTTTGTAAAATAAATTCAAGCAATACCTTTTCCTAAGTATCAATAACACAGGAACAACACTTAACAATTATCACGATAATATATCAGTCAATATCAATAATTATGACCATAAATGTCAATTTTTTTTTTCTTTCAACTTTAAAGGCAGATTTTTGTTTCTAACTGAAAGTTGTAGAAACCAGAGCGTTAATTGTGGTTTTAAACTACTCTTTACTGTCAGAACATATCATGACAAACACTTGCCAAACAGGAGAACATTTCACAAATCTGAGGTAGAACATTCAAACATTTGTAATTATTCCTTAACAAAAATAATATCTTTATTTCAAAATTAATTTCTTAGTTTCTGCATGTGCTAATGGGGGATATTGTTTCAAGTCGTGAAAGAGGTTAATTTTGCCTGACTTTGATGGCACATATCTTTATGAAATGTATGAAAAACAGTAGGCTATAGCCTAAATACATAAATACTGTAATTATTCCATTAGTCCTTTAATACATTGTCTACATTAATAATGTAATACAATTCAATATGTATATCCCACATTTCATGGTGCAGTTAATATTACTAGGCTAACGTTACAGTAAAACCATGGTAAATGATGGGAATTTGTAGATGGAAAATCTTTCTGACTGTATAGTTGTGCACAGTGTTTCTCCTGTTCCTCAGCACTGTTTCATCTGCCTTTAAACTGGTTTAAATCACTGAGACATTTGTGTTCTTCGTAACAGTAAAAGAACGCGTCTGCTCTAGTGAGTTCGCGTTGCGCTGCCGTTTGGACTTTGAGCCGAGCAGATAAACAGTCCGTGAGGCGCGCGCGGTTCAAATGAGTTTCGTTCCGCTTTTGGCGCATAAACATGATCTAACATTTATCGAACTCTTGATATCGTTTTATAGAGAAAAAAATATATCGCGATAATGAATGAATGAGCATATCAATTTAAGACGTGGCTAAATGTAATTTAATGACCTTGTATGGAAAAGCCGGACGTTTTTATGACTTTTTATGGCCTAAAATTCTTATTATTAAATTTAAGACGTTTTATGACTTTTTATGACCCCGCGGAAACCCTGTTCATAGGAATTCATTCGAGCACACTGCGAGCGCCACCATAATGTCTGTGCAGACATCCGTACTTACTTTCACTTTTATATTAGCGATTTAAAAGCCCTCGCTGGTGTCACACGTCGGTTAACTGGTGGAAAATATCCTCACAGCTACATACCTAATATATTTATATATAAAATACAATAGGCATCCCTGATCAAATAGTTTTATGTACTATGATGATACCATTTTGGACACAAGAAGGGCAGTATAGCCCTATGAATGATTTTTTGTTGACCAGATAGCACTAAATAGCCTGTTTTAAACTTTTTCATACTTCTTGAATTGAAAAAAAAAGATTAAAATGGGTTTGGTTCTAATATTTGTATAATTTTATATAAAACTAAATGGTGTATAATTACATTTTAAAAAGATATGAGACGTTTCCTGATTCTTTTTGACATTACTTTAATCCCTCACCATAGCAAAACCATTTGAGATATTCAATATCCGTTCACAATTTAGCATCTTTAATGTATTTTCATCATTTTGAAAAAGTTTAGTGGGAATAAAATAAACCACTTAAGAGGAGTGAGTAAAAATGTAGAAGCTGGTTTGCAAAACATCCACATTCAGACCAAAATAGCCGACTTCCTGTTGGCTGGGGTAAAAAGTAAAAGTACAAAGGATATATGAATCGATGAGATCTACATGTGTACCAAGTTTCAGATTTTTACATGCAAGCGTGTTTGATTTATGGACCAAGTATTCGGACCCCGTTCCAGGGGCGCTGTCGAGCCCCCCTGCCACGCCCAGGTACCAGCTTCAGCCCGGCCCTGATGGCCCCATGTTCTGACTCGTGTGGCAAAGTTTCAAGAGTTTTTGAGCACGTTAAGGGGCCCAAAAGTGCGCTGAGAGTCTCAAAAGCATCCAAAAAGAAATTAAAGTTTGATGCGTTGCCATGGCATAGTATCTAAGATATCAACAATCCTTTCACAGGTCTATATCTGGCGTGTGTTTTACATTATACACATCAAGTTTGAAGCAAATCGGGGAAAAATAAGAGGGTGATTTCAAAGCATTTTGAAAGTGACACACTTCCTGCTGCCAGTTGGTGGTGCTATAAACTTTGACTCACAATTGTCACATCCATGTGATCAGACTCTTACAACGAACACACTGTTGAAGTTTCATCAAGATCAGTTAATGTATGCAGTAGTTATGACACACTTCCTGTTTCACGTTTCTCGCCATAATTTTGTTTCCTCGCCACGGCCAAACCGTTCGAGATATCAAAAATCCCCTCGCAAACTTTCATCCTCAATGTCTTGACTTCACGCTGACCGAGTTTCGTGCCGTGTGTTTGAATTCTCTAGGAGGAGTACTTCAAATTCCATTGCGTGTGTTTTACCAACAACCCTAAATAGCCCACTTCCTGTTGGGCTGGGGTAAAAAGTAAGAGTGCGAAGTATATATGAAACGATGAGATCTACATGTGTACCGAGTTTCATATTATTACATGCAAGCGTGTTTGATTTATGGACCATGTTTTCGACCCCGTTCCAGGGGGCGCTGTCGAGCCCCCCTGCCACGCCCGGGTACCATCTTCAGCCCGGCCCTGATGGCCGCCGGTTCTGACACGTGTGCAAAGTTTCAGGAGTTTTTGAGCATGTTAAGGGCCCCAAAAGTGTCCAAAAGGTAGTAAAAAATAATAATAATAATAATAAATATAAGCTGCGAGCAGCGATTACGGGCCCAAGCCGGTGGCACCGCAACCCTGGTGCACCAGGTGGCGGTACCGCCGGCTTTGGCCCTTCATCGCTGCTCGCAGCTATATATAATATATATATATATATATATATATATATATATATATATATATATAATATATATATATATATATATATATATATAATATATATATATATATAAAGCCGGTGGCACCGCCACCCTGGTGCCTTTAGGGTTATTGTGCACGACGTGACACAAAATATCTGCTCGCTATCTGCCGAACGGCTCTGGTAGTTCCGCTTCAGCACTGATGATGTTGTAGAAATAGTGTGCTCTGGTTGGTCTGGATTATTCAGGATTTATTATTTTATACAAAAATAAGTTATGTATAATTCAGATGAGAATATATATATATATATATCCAAAAAGACAAGGCTTAAAAACTCTTGTCACTGTAACAGACACAATCTCTCTCTCTCTCACACACACACACACACACACACACACAGTCAAGTCACTTACATTTTAGATGAAATATTGAATAAGCAGAAAAATCGAATTTCTGCTCTGAAAATATAAATAAGCATACAAATTGAATAAGCACTTTGAATATTCTAAACAGAATAAGCACTAGTCGTTAATGAATAAGTACTAGTAACTTAATGGAATAGATAATAATATCTAAAAAATAAGTACTAGTAGCATGAAAATAGAGACTTCGTATCTCCAGAGCCCGTCTAACTTGTTCCGCTTGTCCGGGACAAATGGATTTTTGAAGGACAAGTAAAAGAGAATTTTACTTGCCCGAACGGACAAGTCAAGTAGCCTGATTAGAACATCAATAACAAACAAAATACATAACTAGGGAATCACTAAACCGAGAGAAATGATTCTGATATTTATTACATTTATTGTATGTTGTTGCGATCGATTGTGGATAATAAATAGGTTGCGCTGTTGACGCTCGCGCAGCCTCTCGAGGAGAAATCTATATGAGCGCAGCACACACACAACACTCAGTTAACAACATACTGTAACTGCCTCTAAAAAATCTAAATGTGGAGGTTCTATATTTTAAACATGTGTTAAGCAGTCTCAATTATTTTTCCTGAATACCATATCAAAATGTGACATTGATTTCCTACAACAGTTCAATAAACAGTTAAAATTTAGTCACTTACATTTTAGATGTAATATTGGCTGTTTTTCTTCTGTTCCAGCAGCGAAAATAGTTCCACAAACAAAAAAATCACAGCAGAACCACGACGCATCTCACAGGAACACTCATTGTTTTCACTACTGAATGATTCAGCATTTTGACCCGAATCGGTTCGGTTGAGTCAAAGATTCAATGAGCCATTCCTAAACATCTGTCTCATTCTTGAATGAATCAACCGTTTAAACGAATCGTTTGAATGAATGAATAAATGACTCACTCATTAATACGGCCGCCTGCCGCCACCTATTGGCAATTTAGTGTTATGTTTATAAGTAGCCTAGTATACTTCTTTCCACTGTTTCTTATTTGTACATTTAAATCAATTTCATAACATTATTTTATGCAATTGTAATTTTTCAGTGTAAATTATTTAATTTGATCAGCCCTACCTAGGGTAACAGTAGCCTATGCTTCATCTTTCATTTTAAATTCCTAAATTTGATCAATAAATTTAATTATTTGTATATATATAAAGCCGGTGGCATCGCCACCCTAGGTGCCTTTAGGGTTATTGTGCACGACGTGACACAAAATATCTGCTCGCTACTGCCCGAACGGCTCTGGTAGTCCCGCTTCAGCACTGATGATGTTGTAGAAATAGTGTGCTCTGGTTGGTCTGGATTATTCGGGATTTTTTATTTATACAGAAATAAGTTATTTATAATTCAGATGAGAATAAAGTTAGTGTTGATTAAAATGAAGGAAAACAAATATATTGATCTGAAATATAGCACATTCATTTTACATTTATTTAGGTTCAATTACCAAATATACAATCTTAATTTAATTTAAAGCAAACAATACATTTAAAATACATGGTTGTATGCACATTTTTTTTAATAAAAAATATATATATATCCAAAAAGACAAGGCTTAAAAACTCTTGTCACTGTAACAGACACAATCTCTCTCTCTCACACACACACACACACACACACACACACACACACACACACACACACACACACACACACACACACACCACACACACACACACACACACACACACACACACGTCAAGTCACTTACATTTTAGATGCAATATTGAATAAGCAGAAAAATCGGATTTTCTGCTCTGAAAATATAAATAAGCATACAAATTGAATAAGCACTTTGAATATTCTAAACAGAATAAGCACTAGTCGCTAATGAATAAGTACTAGTACTTAATGGAATAGATACTAATATCTAAAAAATAAGTACTAGTAGCATGAAAATAGAGACTAGTATGTTAAAATGATTAAATGTTAAAACGGCTTGCCATATTGGCTCAGAGAGAGAGAGAGAGAGAGAGAAAATGACATTTTAGATAATAGTAACTATTAAAAGATACTAGTACTTATTCATTAGCTACTAATACGTATTCAAAAGAATATCTAAAGAATAAGCACTAGTATCTAAAGAATAAGCACAGTCGCTAATGAATAAGTACTAGTACTTAATGGAATAGATACTAGTATCTAAAAAATAAGTACTAGTAGCATGAAAATAGAGACTAGTATGTTAAAATGATTAAATGTTAAAACGGCTTGCCATATTGGCTCAGAGCATCAAAGCATCAAACAAGAATATTAAAGTTTGATGCGTTGCCACGGCAACAGTATCTAAGATATCAATAAATCCTTTCACAGGTCTACATCTGCCGTGTGTTTACATTAACACATAAAGTTTGAAGCAAATTGGGTAAAAATAAGAGGTGATTTCAAAGCATTTAGGAAGTGACACACTTCCTGCTGCAGTTGGTGGCGCTAATAACTTTGACTCACAATAGTCACATCCATGTGATCGGACACTTACACCGAACACACTGCTGAAGTTTCATCAAGATCAGTTAATGTATGCAGAAGTTAAAACACCACTTCCTGTTCCATTATTCGCCAAAATTCGTTTCCTCGCCACGGCCAAACCGTTCGAGATATCAAAAATCCCTGGCAATTTTTCATCCTCAATGTCTTGACTTCATGCTGACTGAGTTTCGTGGCGATTGGTTGAATTCTCTAGGAGTAGTATATCGAATTCCAGGGGCATAAACGCTTTCAAACAAACCATAATAGCCGACTTCCTGTTGGGCTGGGGTAAAAAGTAAAAGTACAAAGAATATATGAATCGATGAGATCTATATGTGTAGCAAGTTTCATATTATTACATGCAAGCGTGTTTTGATTTATGGACCAAGTTTTCGGACCCCGTTCCAGGGGCGCTGTCGAGCCCCCCTGCCACGCCCGGGTACCAGCTTCAGCTCGGCCCTGATGGCCGCGGGTTCTGACCCGTGTGCAAAGATTCAAGAGTTTTTGAGCACGTTAAGGGTCCCAAAGGTGCGCTGAGAGTCTCAAAAGTATCCAAAAAGAATATTAAAGTTTGATGCATTGTCACGGCAACAGCATCTAAGATATCAACAATCCTTTCACAGGTCTACATCTGGCGTGTGTCTACATTATAACACATCAAGTTTTGAAGCAAATCGGGTTAAGCCTGTTTGATTTATGGACAAAGTTTTCGGACCCCGTTCCAGGGGGCGCTGTCGAGCCCCCCTGCTACGCCCGGGTACCAGCTTCAGCCCGGCCCTGATGGCCGCGTTTCTGACCCGTGTGCAAAGTTTCAAGAGTTTTTGAGCATGTTAAGGGCCCCAAAAGTGCGCTAAGAATCTCAAAAGTATCCAAAAAGAATATTAAAGTTTGATGCGTTGTCACGGCAACAGCATCTAAGATATCAACAATCCTTTCACCAGGTCTACATCTGGCTTGTGTCTACATTATACACATCAAGTTTTGAAGCAAATAGGGTAAAGCGTGTTGGATATATGGACCAAATTGTCGGACCCGTTCAAGGGGGCGCTGTTGAGCCCCCCTGCCACGCCCGGGTACCAGTATCAGCCTGGCCCTGATGGCCGTGGGTTTGTCCTGTGTGCAAAGTTTCAAGAGTTTTCGAGCACGTTAAGAACCCCAAAAGTGCCCGAAAGCATAAAAAAGCATGAAAAAGCTTAAAAAAAGGAATATTAATGTTTGATGCATTGCCATGGCAACAGTGTCTAAGATATCAATAATCCTTTCACAGGTCTACATCTGGCATGGGGTCTACATTATGCACATGAAGTTTGAAGCAAATCGGGTAAAAATAAGAGGGTGATTTAAAAGCTATTTGGAAGTGACACACTTCCTGCTGCCAGTTGGTGGCGCTAAAACTTTGACTCACAATAGTCCACATCCATGTGATCGGGCTCTTACAACGAACACACTGCTGAAGTTTCATCAAGATCAGTTAATGTATGCTGAAGTTATAACACACTTCCCGTTTCACGTTTCTCGCCATAATTTCATTTCCTCGCCACGGCCAAACCGTTCGAGATATCAAAAATCCCCTCGCAAACTTTCATCCTCAATGTCTTGACTTCACGCTGACCGAGTTTCGTGCCGTGTGTTTGAATTCTCTAGGAGGAGTGTTTCACATTCCATTGCATGCGTTTTCCAAACAACCCTAAATAGCCGACTTCCTGTTGGGCTGGGTGTAAAAAGTTAGATGGCGAAGTATATATGAAACAATGAGATCTACATGTGTACCGAGTTTCATATTATTACATGCAAGCGTGTTTGATTTTGGACCATGTTTTCGGACCCCGTTCCAGGGGGCGCTGTCGAGCCCCCTGCCACGCCCGGGTACCAAACTTTAGCCCGGCCCTGATGGCCGCGGGTTCTGACATGTGTGCAAAGTTTCAGGGGTTTTGAGCATGTTAAGGCCTCCAAAAGTGTCCAAAAGGTAGAAGAAAAATAATAATAATAATAATAATAATATAAATATAGCTGCGAGCAGCGATTACGGGCCCAAGCCGTGGCACCGCAACCCTGGTGCACCAGGGTGGCGCTACCGTCGGCTTTGGCCCTTCATCGCTGCTCGCAGCTATATTTATATATATATATATATATATATATATATATATAATATATATATAGGGATGCACCGATACCGATACCAGTATCGGTATCGGGCCCGATACTGAGCTCATGTACTTGTACTCGTACTCGTAAAAATGCCCCGATACCAACAACCGATACCAGGCAGCATGTGTACAGTGTTTAGAAATTATAATGGGGATAAAAAAGAAGGCTGTATAATGAAATAAATGTATCTTATAAGTGGAATATTAAACAGAATATATTAACGCGTCGTCTATTTAACTATATGGGGCGCAAGCTGATAAGAGAAAAACACGGAGAGGATTGAGCGCGCTACGACACAGACGCGCGAGCTGGTCGAGCGCAACCCTTTTTCACAGACGTCAGTGGAAAGTTTGTAGTTCAGTCGGATGTCAATGGCAAATCAAGTAAAACGAGGCATGTAGCTTATTAATAACGTTAACTGACGAGAGAGAGAGAGAGAGAGAGAGAGAGAGAGAGAGAGAGAGAGAGAGAGAGAGAGAGAGAGAGATGAGAGAGAGGGGAGAGAGAGAGAGGAGAGAGAGAGAGAGAGAGAGAGAGAGAGAGAGAGAGAGAGAGAGAGAGAGAGCACTTCTGTTGAATGCTGTTGATTGCGGATCATTCACTCAGCACGTGTTATTTGGATTAAAACTAAATCGTATATGTAAGTAAAACATGAACTGTTACCTTACTTATGTTTAACGAGTGGTATGCCTACATTATTACAGGACATTTGCAGGTCAAGAATTTCCATGAACTTCAAACATCCACAGCGCGCGCCCCGAAAACCACCAGACAGCGCGCGAATACTGAATGGAAGTCTTTCAGGCATTGCGCTTGTACGGACGAAGTTCACACAAATCTATGTAAAAACACATGGGGGAGTATCCTAGTAAAAGTCTGTTATATATCTCAAGTGAACAGTAGACAGTATAATTCAAATGGCGACAGTGCGTTCGGCCTTAAAGGCGGCACTTTAATAAATCTGCTGCTGTGTTTTTAATGTTAATCAAACAAAGGACAAATAAATTACTCTCTGCTCTTGGCTAAATAGGCTACCTCCAACAACCCTTTACAAAAAGATCCATATATATTTAATTTATGCAGTAAATAAATATGCATGCATGAAATATATATTTGTTGAAACTAATTAAGTTAAATTTAAATAAACAACTAATATGATTGATATTATTTTGGTTTCTCTAACCAATACATTTAAAAATTACAAATGCATGAATTGAAAATTAACTGAAAATTAAAAAATACAGTTATCGGTTACCGTATCGGTATCGGCGAGTACCAAAATGAAAGTATCGTATCGGACTCGGTCTGGAAAAAGTGGTATCGGTGCATCCTAATATATATATATATATATATAATATATATATATATATATATAAATATAATAAATATAAAGTGGCACCGCCAGCCATGGTGCCTTTAGGGTTATTGTGCACGACGTGACACAAAATATCTGCTCGCTATCTGCCGAACGGCTCTGGTAGTTCCGCTTCAGCACTGATGATGTTGTAGAATTAGTGCGCTCTGGTTGGTCTGGATTATTGGGGATTTTTTAATTTATGCAGAAATAAGTTATTTATAATACAGATAGAGAATAAAGTTAGTGTTGATTAAAATGAAAGAAAACAATTATATTGATCTGAAATATAGCACATTAATTTTAAATTTATTTAGGTTCAATTACCAAACATACAATCTTAATTTAATTTAAAGCAAACAATACATTTAAAATATATGGGTTGTATGCACATAAAAAAAAAAGAAGATATATCCAAAAAAGACAAGGCCTTAAAGCAGTGGTTCTCAATCTTGGTCCTAGGGTGCCACTGCTCTGCACATTTTATATGTCTCCTTTATCTGACACACCCACTTCAGTTAATAAAGCTCTTTCCTAACGAGCTGATGATCTGAATCAGGTGTGTTAAATGAGGGAGACATACAAACTATGCAGAGCAGTGGCTCCCTAGGACCAGGATTGAGATCCACTGCCTTAAAGGGTTAAACTCTTTTCACTGTAACACACACACACACACACACACACACACACACACCGTCAAGTCACTTACATTTTAGATGCAATATTGACGGTTTTTCTGTTTCAGCAGCGAAAATAGTTCAACAAAGATCACAGCAGAACCATTGCGCATCTCACAGCAACATGTTTTCTCATTACTGAATGATTCAGCATTTTGGACAAATTGGTTTACTCAAAGATTGACGATATCATCGTCCATCGTGATGGCTGACAGACATCACGATGTTAAAGTCCCCATGAAATCAAAATTGACCATACTTACTTTGTTTGCCTAAATTGATCGTTTGTGGTGAACAATTCATCCGTGCAAGTCAATCCACACAAAAAAATTTTTTGGCTTCGTAATCTTTAATCAAATTCTGAAAATGCCCCTCCCCTCTGCACTGGAGGACCTTGCCCGATGACGTAGCTTGATGGTTTGGGTGTCTGCTTAACATCCGTATTCACGCCCCTCCAACTGACAGTAGGACAGGCACACAGCGTGTGAAAGGAGAGATGGCGAGGAGGTGCATTTTTCTAGATCCAATCAGGTGCTAGTTGGAAAAAAAAAGCCACGCTCACTATTTTGCCTCATAAGTATTCCGTTTCTCTCGGAAATACGTCACAGCACTGGAGAAAAGCCGTTTGCAACTTCCGGTTCATGGGGACATTAAGCAAAGAACGTATATTTACAAGAAGTGAAAGCCAATAGAACGTTCCATTGCAACACCAGCGCCCAGCAGCAGCGCTACGCTTCCGCCATTTTGGGGTGAAAGCCATATATTTAGCCCAGTGCAGAGGTCATTTTTAGGTTGAAATAATTATGTAAAAAGAGGAGGCAGCGCCAGATTTTTATAACGCAGGTGCCGAGGGGGTGCTAGATCATTGACAGGGGGAGCTGCGCACTTATAGCCTATATTGTGCTACTATTATTAAATGAGCAAAACTTCGATATTTAATATTCAATCATTTTAATTATCACAACTAAAGTTTTAATTTTACTAAATTGAATAAGAACAACATTCAGCATTCAATCAAATATATTTAAAGAAGTATTAATTTATAATGTTATTTCAACATAATATCTCGTTATTTCAACATATGTGAGTGTGCAACATAATCAGAGAGTAGCCTATTTCTTTTCGTTTGGAATAGTTTCGTTTAAATATTTAGTTGCAAGCTTTCTATATTTCTCATGTCTGAGGCATAATTTCGGTTAATTTATGATGAGATTCGCTCAAGACGAGCGCCGGCGCCGGATGTCATGATTATGTCTGCTATATTTGCCATTTATTAAATCCAGGCCGATTAAATTTAAAAAAAAAATAAAAATAAGATAGAATTTATACAAAACGAAATTAATTTAAAGAAAGGCTTTCTACAAAACACAGCGTAGGCTAATGAGTCAAAATCATGTATGAGCCACTTCATGTCTCCCGATATCATACTCATGCTGTTCACTTTTCATAATCAATATGGGGAAAAAAAAAATAATATTTGAACAAATATGAAACTAAATGCGCTTATTTAATGGCTACAACAACACGTATACAGTATTAGGCCTACAAACTCTCTATTTGTACAACTATTAGGCCTATACAACAGCAATAGAAACAGCTTTACAGTAAACTTCTTATATCGTATATTAATGACCGTTAAAGCAAGACTATGTAAACAAAAACACACAGCCACTGTACAAAATTGTGGCAATTATAGGATAACGGACACAGCAATGCATAATGTTCCATAAGATCATCATGTTTGTAGCATGATCCAGGGGATTAAAACGTACAAAATATATTTCAGGCCAAGTGGAGTTGGTAACTAATAATAGTAGTAAATGTGTAAAAGTTGCATAAAATGGAAATATTCTATAATGCAAGAAAAACTACCTCAAAAAACTGTTATCTGTGCTGTTGTCCAGTAACTCCCGTTGGAATATTCATCCCAAATGGCGGCCGCGCTCCCGAAGCGCCACCTAGGGGCTGTTACCAAGAAAAGCATCAGAGTTTCGCCTCTGTGCCTTTTTGCTTTAAGCCAGAATAGCGACCCCCCCCCCCCCCATGTTTCCATGGTGACGCGTCATGCTTGGCACGTGATTCACCACAGCCAAAATAGACATGTAACGTTAGCGCTTTTATTTATAAATATTAACAAACCTGGTTACCATGTCATTAACTATCTTCTATTCTGATTCTCAAATGTGTGTAAGTGAGTTTGTTTTGTCGTTTAAAAAACAGTTTCTCCCGAAATACATGGCCGGTGAACTGGGAGAAGAATAGAGTTAACTTTATAGTTACTTACACTGTGTGTCTGATATGAATAAAATCCGTCGGCAAATATATTTGAATGGGTTGTTATGGCTGCTTCCATAGACACCATTGTGTATTTTACAAACTATAAATGTATTTTTTTTGCTATAAGTTATATGCATTTAAATGTCTGAAACCTAAAAAAACATTATGTGGTTAAAAACACTGAATAGTTGTGATATAATATGACAAGCACTGAACGCGTCTGTCTCTGGCTCAGCGCCAGCCACAGCGCGAAAGCACAGTCTGGATCTGGCTGCTCTGTCACGTGTAAAATTGTACATCATGTACATTCGCTCCTATGGTCAGCTGCTGCAGACTCAGAGCGTGCCGAAATCAAAATTGCTGATGAGATGTAGAGGAAAATATCTCCGCTTTGTGCCTACGCCCCTTAGCTGTTCTAAATCCACTGTAAAACACGGCTTTGCGGGCTTATTGCTTAAGTGAAAAATTAAAACGTTAGCCCCGACCCTCCTCCGATATCATCGTCCATCGCGATGTTTCACTGTACACATCGTCTGATGCCAAATTGGTAGACATCGCAAACCCTAGATTCAATGACCAATCCATACCTGTCTCATTCATGAATGACTCAGTCGTTCGAACGAATCGTTTGAACGAATGAATCAATGACTCGCTCATTAAACGGTAAACCTGGCGACACCTAGTGACGGTTCAGTGTTATGTTTAAAAGTATCATTCTTTCCAACGATTTTTAATTGACTCATATTTAAAACAATCTCATAACATCATTTAATGCATTGTTATTTTTCAATGTAAATGATGTAATTTGCTCAGGCCCACCTAGGGTAACAGCCATATAGTATCTTATTATTCTAAATAATTGAATTTATTGATCAAATTTACAAATTAAAATGAAAGATGAAGCATACATTAATAAGATTGGACTAGGGGTGCCTTGCAGATATTACAATTATGCACTTTTAAATATACCATTGCCACCCACCGTCAATTTGGTGTGGTGTGTGTGTGTGTGTGTGTGTGTGTGTGTGTTGTGTGTGTGTGTGTGTGTGGTGTTGTGTGTGTGTGTGTGTGTGTGTGTGTGTTGTGTGTGTGTGTGTGTGTGTGTGTGTGTGTGGGGTGTGTGTGTGTGTGTGTGTGTGGTTGGTTTGTGTGGGTTGGTTTATGGTGATTTATGAGGACACAAATTTGTATAATGACGTGTATTACACTGGTATTACAACTTATGGGTGGTTTATGAGGACATTTCAAAGTCCTCATAAATCAAATGGCTTGAAAAACATAAAAAACAATGTTTTATTAAAAAAATTTAAATGCAGCATGTCTGTTATATGCCTTTATTAAAAAACGTATTTAAAAAATACAAGGCTTAAGACATTTATTTTCTTTTTTAATGAAGGCCAAACCACACAGCAGTGAAATGGTTAATCTAGCCCCACTCCCCCTCCCCCTGCCCCCTCCCCACACTCACAGACACACACACAGAGAGCAGTCACCAGAGACGTAGGCTCAGAGAGAAATGACCATATTCAAACCAAAATATCTGACTTCCTCTTGGTTTGTTACTAATGACTGTAAATTAGAAAGTTGTCTGGCTGGAGGAGAACTATATCAATACAGATTTTTGTAACTCTAGATGAAACTAACCCCCCCCACTTTTGTCAAAAGGTGGCGCTACTGAGTCCCTGCACCACGCCCTTTCTGAAACTATGCACATGTCACCTGGCTAATAAAGTGATCTGTCTGTCGAGTTTCATGCAATTTTAAGCAATTTCAGGCATGCTAAGAGTCTCAAAAGCATCCAAAAAGAATATTAAAGTTTGATGGATTGCCACAGCAACAGTTTCAAAGATATCAAGAATCCATTCACAGGTCTTCATCTGCCCATGTATTTACATTATACAAATGAAGTTTGAAGCAAATCGGGTAAAAATAAGAGGGTGATTTCAAAGCATTTTGAAAGTGACACACTTCCTGCTGCCAGTTGGTGGCGCTATAACTTTGACTCACAATAGTCACATCCATATGATCGGGCTCTTAGAACGAACACACTGCTGAAGTTTCATCAAGATCAGTTAATGTATGCTGAAGTTATGACACACTTCCTGTTTCACGTTTCTCGCCATAATTTTGTTTCCTCGCCACGGCCAAACCGTTCGAGATATCAAAAATCCCCTCGCAAACTTTCATCCTCAATGTCTTGACTTCATGCTGACCGAGTTTCGTGCCGTGTGTTTGAATTCTCTAGGAGGAGTACTTCAAATTCCTTTGCGTGTGTTTTACCAACAACCCTAAATAGCCCACTTCCTGTTGGGCTGGGTAAAAAGTAAGAGTGTGAAGTATATATGAAACGATGAGATCTACATGTGTACCGAGTTTCATATTATTACATGCAAGCGTGTTTGATTTATGGACCATGTTTTCGGACCCCGTTCCAGGGGGCGCTGTCGAGCCCCCCTGCCACGCCCGGGTACCATCTTCAGCCCGGCCCTGATGGCCGCGGGTTCTGACATGTGTGCAAAGTGTCAGGAGTTTTTGAGCATGTTAAGGCCTCCAAAAGTGTCCAAAAGGTAGTAAAAAAAAAATAATAATAATAATAATAATAAATATATATATATATATATATATATATATATATATATATATATATATATATATATATAATATATATATATATATATAAATATAGCTGCGAGCAGCGATTACGGGCCCAAGCCGGTGGCACCGCAACCCCGGTTCCTTTAGTTACCTAAAGGCACCGGGGTGGCGGTGCCGCCGGCT
The DNA here is from genome assembly GCA_036326025.1 of Chrosomus eos. Taxonomy (NCBI): domain Eukaryota; kingdom Metazoa; phylum Chordata; class Actinopteri; order Cypriniformes; family Leuciscidae; genus Chrosomus; species Chrosomus eos. Next base: position 40,435,991 of record CM070825.1, read on the forward strand.
TTGGCCCTTCATCGCTGCCGCAGCTATATATATATATATATATATATATATATATATAATATATATATATATATATATATATATATATATATATAAAAAGCCGGTGGCATCGCCACCCTGGTGCCTTTAGGGTTATTGTGCACGACGTGACACAAAATATCAAAATATCTGCTCGCTATCTGCCGAACGGCTCTGGTAGTTCCGCTTCAGCACTGATGATGTTGTAGAAATAGTGCGCTCTGGTTGGTCTGGATTATTCGGGATTTTTTATTTTATACAGAAATAATTTATTTATAATTCAGATGAGAATAAAGTTAGTGTTGATTAAAATGGAGGAAAAGAAATATATTGATCTGAAATATAGCACATTCATTTTAAATTTATTCAGGTTCAATTACCAAACATACAATCTTAATTTAATTAAAAGCAAACAATGCATTTAAAATATATGGGTTGTAATATGCACATTTTTTTTTAATAAAAAAAAGATATATATCCAAAAAGACAAGGCCTTAAAGGGTTAAACTCTTGTAACAGACACAATCTCTCTCTCTCACACACCACACACACAACACACACACACACACACACACACACACACACACAACACACACACACACACACACACACACACACACACACACACACACACACACCACGGTTTTAAAAAGCAAGAAATAATTTATCTAACCTGTTTAAAACAGTCTGCCGGTGCATCTTTTAAACATTCATCATATTGCATTGGTTTTAATTTCTTGACCTCAAACAGAGCACTAATCTGTTTATTTTTAAGTTATTGATTAAAAAAGAAAAGATCACAAATGCGTTTTTAGTCATATAGTATTATTTTATACAGAAATAAATTATTTGTAATTCAGATGAGAATAATTTTAAGGAAAACAAATATATTTGATCTGAATTATAGCACATGTTTTTTTAAAATAAATTCAAGCAATAACCCCCCCCCCCCCCCCCCCCCCCCCCAATATATAACAGTCTGTTTCATTTTGAGCCTTGAATTGGACTCTCAAGGGTTGGCTTTTCTAAATATGTATGTGTTATTATGTGTCTATTCAGAATGACTTAAGACAGAAACCTTTTTATTTTGGATATGTCAGGAATGCATCACTAGCCAAAATTGGGGATGTCTAGAAAGGGTAAATAAGCTTTAAAATCAAGAGAACAATAGGACACAATTGACACAAGAGGGCAGTATAGCCCTATTTATGATTTTGAGTTAAAACTATCACCCGAAGAGATTCTAAAAGAATGGTAAAGTTTGATGCGTTGCCACGGCAACAGTTTCAAAGATATCAAGAATCCATTCACAGGTCTTCATCTGCAGTGTATTTACATTATACAGATGAAGTTTGAAGCAAATCGGTAAAAATAAGAGGGTGATTTCAAAGCATTTTAAAAGTGACACACTTCCTGCTGCCAGTTGGTGGCGCTATAACTTTGACTCACAATAGTCACATCCATGTGATCGGACTCTTACAGTGAACACACTGCTGAAGTTTTATCAAGATCAGTTAATGTATGCAGAAGTTATAACACACTTCCTGTTTCCATTATTCGCCATAAATTCGTTTCCTCGCCACGGCCAAACCGTTCGAGATATCAAAAATCCCCTGGCAATTTTTCATCCTCAATGTCTTGACTTCATGCTGACCGAGTTTCGTGGCGATTGGTTGAATTCTCTAGAAGTAGTATATCGAATTCCAGGGGCATACGCTTCCAAACAAACCATAATAGCCGACTTCCTGTTGGGCTGGGGTAAAAAGTAAAAGTACAAAGGATATATGAACCGATGAGATCTATATGTGTACCGAGTTTCATATTATTACATGCAAGCGTGTTTGATTTATGGACCAAGTATTCGGACCCCGTTCCAGGGGGCGCTGTCGAGCCCCCCTGCCACGCCCTGGTACCAGCTTCAGCCCGGCCCTGATGGCCCCATGTTCTGACCCGTGTGCAAAGATTCAAGAGTTTTTGAGCATGTTAAGGGCCCTAAAAGTGCGCTGAGAGTCTCAAAAGTATTCAAAAAGAATATTAAAGTTTGATGCATAGTCACGGCAACAGCATCTAAGATATCAACAATCCTTTCACAGGTCTACATCTGGCATGTGTCTGCATTATACACATCAAGTTTGAAGCAAATCGGGTAAAGCCTGTTTGATTTATAGACCAAGTTTTCAGACGCCCGTTCCAGGGGGCGCTGTCGAGCCCCCCTGCCACGCCCGGGTACCATCTTCAGCCCGGCCCTGATGGCCACGGTTTCTGACCCGTGTGCAAAGTTTCAAGAGTTTTTGAGCATGTTAAGGGCCCCAAAAGTGCGCTAAGAATCTCAAAAGTATCCAAAAAGAATATTAAAGTTTGATGCGTTGTCACGGCAACAGCATTTAAGATATCAACAATCCTTTCACAGGTCTACATCTGGCTTGTGTCTACATTATACACATCAAGTTTGAAGCAAATCGGGTAAAGCCTGTTGGATATATGGACCAAATTGTCGGACCCGTTCAAGGGGGCGCTGTGGAGCCCCCCTACCACGCCCGGGTACCAGCTTCAGCCCGGCCCTGATGGCCGCGGGTTTTGTCCTGTGTGCAAAGTTTCAAGAGTTTTCGAGCACGTTAAGAACCCCAAAAGTGCCCGAAAGCATAAAAAAGCATGAAAAAGCTTAAAAAAAGGAATATTAATGTTTGATGCATTGCCATGGCAACAGTGTCTAAGATATCAATAATCCTTTCACAGGTCTACATCTGGCATGTGTCTACATTATGCACATGAAGTTTGAAGCAAATCGGGTAAAAATAAGAGGGTGATTTAAAAGCTATTTGGAAGTGACACACTTCCTGCTGCCAGTTGGTGGCGCTATAACTTTGACTCACAATAGTCACATCCATGTGATCGGGCTCTTACAACGAACACACTGCTGAAGTTTCATCAAGATCAGTTAATGTATGCTGAAGTTATAACACACTTCCCGTTTCACGTTTCTCGCCATAATTTCATTTCCTCGCCACGGCCAAACCGTTCGAGATATCAAAAATCCCCTCGCAAACTTTCATCCTCAATGTCTTGACTTCACACTGCCCGAGTTTCGTGCCGTGTGTTTGAATTCTCTAGGAGGAGTACTTCACATTCCATTGCGTGTGTTTTACCAAAAACCCTAAATAGCCCACTTCCTGTTGGGCTGGGGTAAAAAGTAAGAGTGCGAAGTATATATGAAACGATGAGATCTACATGTGTACCGAGTTTCATATTATTACATGCAAGCGTGTTTGATTTATGGACCATGTTTTCGGACCCCGTTCCAGGGGGCGCTGTCGAGCCCCTCTGCCACGCCCGGGTACCATCTTCAGCCCGGCCCTGATGGCCGCGGGTTCTGACATGTGTGCAAAGTTTCAGGAGTTTTTGAGCATGTTAAGGCCTCCAAAAGTGTCCAAAAGGTAGTAAAAAAATAATTAGAAGAATAATAAATAATCCTTAGGAAAACAATAGGGCCTTCGCCCTTAGGGCTTGGGCCCTAATAATAATAATAATAATAATAAATAATCCTAAGGAAAACAATAGGGCCTTCGCCCTTAGGGCTTGGGCCCTAATAATAAAATATAGCTGCGAGCAGCGATTACGGGCCCAAGCCGGTGGCACCGCAACCTGGTGCACCAGGGTGGCGCTACCGTCGGCTTTGGCCCTTCATCGCTGCTCGCAGCTATATTTATATATATATATATATATATATATATATATATATATTATATATATATATATATATATATATATATATAATATATATATATATATATATATATATATATATATATATATATATATATATATATATATAAAGCCAGTGGCACCGCCAGCCTGGTGCCTTTAGGGTTATTGTGCACGACGTGACACAAAATATCTGCTCGCTTATCTGCCGAACGGCTCTGGTAGTTCCGCTTCAGCACTGATGATGTAGAATTAGTGCGCTCTGGTTGGTCTGGATTATTGGGGATTTTTTTAATTTATGCAGAAATAAGTTATTTATAATACAGATAGAGAATAAAGTTAGTGTTGATTAAAATGAAAGAAAACAATTATATTGATCTGAAATATAGCACATTAATTTTAAATTTATTTAGGTTCAATTACCAAACATACAATCTTAATTTAATTTAAAGCAAACAATACATTTAAAATATATGGGTTGTATGCACATAAAAAAAAAAAGAAGATATATCCAAAAAAGACAAGGCCTTAAAGCAGTGGTTCTCAATCTTGGTCCTAGGGTGCCACTGCTCTGCACATTTTATATGTCTCCTTTATCTGACACACCCACTTCAGTTAATAAAGCTCTTTCCTAACCAGCTGATGATCTGAATCAGGTGTGTTAAATGAGGGAGACATACAAACTATGCAGAGCAGTGGCTCCCTAGGACCAGGATTGAGATCCACTGCCTTAAAGGGTTAAACTCTTTTCACTGTAAAACACACACACACACACACACACACACACACACACACACACACACGTCAAGTCACTTACATTTTAGATGCAATATTGACGGTTTTTCTGTTTCAGCAGCGAAAATAGTTAAACAAAGATCACAGCAGAACCATTGCGCATCTCACAGCAACATGTTTTCTCATTACTGAATGATTCAGCATTTTGGACAAGTTGGTTTACTCAAAGATTGACGATATCATCGTCCATCGTGATGGCTGACAGACATCACGATGTTAAAGTCCCCATGAAATCAAAATTGACCATACTTACTTTGTTTGCCTAAATTGATCGTTTTGTGGTGAACAATTCATCCGTGCAAGTCAATCCACACAAAAAAATTTTTTGGCTTCGTAATCTTTAATCAAATTCTGAAAATGCCCCTCCCCTCTGCACTGGAGGACCTTGCCCGATGACGTAGGCTTGATGGTTTGGGTGTCTGCTTAACATCCGTAATCACGCCCCTCCAACTGACAGTAGACAGGCACACAGCGTGTGAAAGGAGAGATGGCGAGGAGGTGCATTTTTCTAGATCCAATCAGGTGCTAGTTGGAAAAAAAAAGCCACGCTCACTATTTTGCCTCATAATGCTGCGTTCTATTATAGCCAACGAACCGACTCGGACCTCGGATATGACGTCACGTCCACACTTCAAGCGTTCTATTATGTTTTGCGCATCCGAGTCGGAGAAAAAAATGGACGCCACCCGGAAAGCTTTTGTAATGGTAGCACTGGCCGAGTACCAGTGTAAAAAAATATTATGACTACACCTTATCAAAACGCAGCCATTTGAACTTGAAAATGTTCACTTTATTTCATGTTTTTCATGTTAATCTTCTGTTAGCAACGCTAGCAACGTTAGTAATTGCACTCACAACAACCGATTCCCATACCTAAAGGGGACGCAGTAATACGAGTGATTATAATCGTCATTTAAAATATCAAAGCGGTTCAAAAACAATGAAAACAATTCATACTACAAGTCACATAGGGCGCAGCCATCTTGAATTCCGAAACGGAATTCTTGGTCGGTGTCCTCGCGGCTGTCCGACGTCCGAGAGGAGAAATCCGAGGAAAGGGGGCGTGTTGCTAGGCAACATCTGTCTTCCAGTTCGGATCTCCGAGACGGATAAATAATAGAACGCACCATGAGTATTCCGTTTCTCTCGGAAATACGTCACAGCACTGGAGAAAAGCCGTTTGCAACTTCCGGTTCATGGGGACTTTAAGCAAAGAACGTATATTTACAAGAAGTGAAAGCCAATAGAACGTTCCATTGCAACACCAGCGCCCAGCAGCAGCGCTACGCTTCCGCCATTTTGGGGTGAAAGCCATATATTTAGCCCAGTGCAGAGGTCATTTTTAGGTTGAAATAATTATGTAAAAAGAGGAGGCAGCGCCAGATTTTTTAACGCAGGTGCCGAGGGGGTGCTAGATCATTGACAGGGGGAGCTGCGCACTTATAGCCTATATTGTGCTACTATTATTAAATGAGCAAAACTTCGATATTTAATATTCAATCATTTTAATTATCACAACTAAAGTTTTAATTTTACTAAATTGAATAAGAACAACATTCAGCATTCAATCAAATATATTTAAAGATGTATTATTTATAATGTTATTTCAACATATCTCGTTATTTCAACATATGTGAGTGTGCAACATAATCAGAGAGTAACCTATTTCTTTTCGTTTGGAATAGTTTCGTTTAAATATTTAGTTGCAAGCTTTCTATATTTCTCATGTCTGAGGCATATTTCGGTTAATTTATGATGAGATTCGCTCAAGACGAGCGCCGGCGCCGGATGTCATGATTATGTCTGCTATATTTGCCATTTATTAAATCCAGCCGATTAAATTTAAAAAAAATAAAAATAAGATAGAATTTATACAAAACGAAATTAATTTTAAAGAAAGGCTTTCTACAAAACACAACGTAGGCTAATGAGTCAAAATCATGTATGAGCCACTTCATGTCTCCCGATATCATACTCATGCTGTTCACTTTTCATAATCAATATGGGGAAAAAAACATTATAATATTTGAACAAATATGAAACTAAATGCGCTTATTTAATGGCTACAACAACACGTATACAGTATTAGGCCTACAAACTCTCTATTTGTACAACTATTAGGCCTATACAACAGCAATAGAAACAGCTTTACAGTAAACTTCTTATATCGTATATTAATGACCGTTAAAGCAAGACTATGTAAACAAAAACACACAGCCACTGTACAAAATTGTGGCAATTATAGGATAACGGACACAGCAATGCATAATGTTCCATAAGATCATCATGTTTGTAGCATGATCCAGGGGATTAAAACGTACAAAATATATTTCAGGCCAAGTGGAGTTGGTAACTAATAATAGTAGTAAATGTGTAAAGTTGCATAAAATGGAAATATTCTATAATGCAAGAAAAAACTACCTCAAAAAACTGTTATCTGTGCTGTTGTCCAGTAACTCCCGTTGGAATATTCATCCCAAAATGGCGGCCGCGCTCCCGAAGCGCCACCTAGTGGCTGTTACCAGAAAAGCATCAGAGTTTCGCCTCTTGTGCCTCTTTGCTTTAAGCCAGCATCGCGATCCCCCCCCCCCCATGTTTCCATGGTGACGCGTCATGCTTGGCACGTGATTCACCACAGCCAAAATAGACATGTAACGTTAGCGCTTTTATTTATTAACAAACCTGGTTACCATGTCATTAACTATCTTCTATTCTGATTCTCAAATGTGTGTAAGTGAGTTTGTTTTGTCGTTTAAAAAACAGTTTCTCCCGAAATACATGGCCGGTGAACTGGGAGAAGAATAGAGTTAACTTTATAGTTACTTACACTGTGTATCTGATATGAATAAAATCCGTCGGCAAATATATTTGAATGGGTTGTTATGGCTGCTTCCATAGACACCATTGTGTATTTTACAAACTATAAATGTATTGTTTTGCTATAAGTTATATGCATTTAAATGTCTGAAACCTAAAATAAACATTATGTGGTTAAAAACACTGAATAGTTGTGATATAATATGACAAGCACTGAACGCGTCTGTCTCTGGCTCAGCGCCAGCCACAGCGCGAAAGCACAGTCTGGATCTGGCTGCTCTGTCACGTGTACATTGTACATCATGTACATTCGCTCCTAGTGGTCAGCTGCTGCAGACTCAGAGCGTGCCGAAATCAAAATGGCTGATGAGATGTAGAGGAAAATATCTCCGCGTTGTGCCTACGCCCCTTAGCTGTTCTAAATCCACTGTAAAACACGGCTTTGCGGGGCTTATTGCTTAAGTGAAAAATTAAAACGTTAGCCCCGCCCCTCCTCCGATATCATCGTCCATCGCGATGTTTCAATGTACACATCGTCTGATGCCAAATTGGTAGACATCGCAAACCCTAGATTCAATGACCAATCCATACCTGTCTCATTCATGAATGACTCAGTCGTTCGAACGAATCGTTTGAACGAATGAATCAATGACTCGCTCATTAAGACGGTAGCCTGGCGACACCTAGTGACGGTTCAGTGTTATGTTTAAAAGTATCATTCTTTCCAACGATTTTTAATTGACTCATATTTAAAACAATCTCATAACATCATTTAATGCATTGTTATTTTTCAATGTAAATGATGTAATTTGATCAGCCCTACCTAGGGTAACAGCCATATAGTATCTTATTATTCTAAATAATTGAATTTATTGATCAAATTTACAAACTAAAATGAAAGATGAAGCATACATTTAATAAGACTGGACTAGGGGTGCCTTGCAGATATTACAATTATGCACTTTTAAATATACCATTGCCACCCACCGTCAATTTGGTGTGTGTGTGTGTGTGTGTGTGTGTGTGTGTGTGTGTGTGTGTGTGTGTGTGTGTGTGTGTGTGTGTGTGTGTGTGTGGGTTGGTTTGTGTGGGTTGGTTTATGTGATTTATGAGGACACAAATTTGTATAATGACGTGTATTACACTGGTATTACAACTTATGGGTGGTTTATGAGGACATTTCAAAAGTCCTCATAAATCAAATGGCTTGAAAAACATAAAAAACAATTTTTTATTAAAAAAATTTAAACGCAGCATGTCTGTTATATGCCTTTATTAAAAAAACGTATTTAAAAAATACAAGGCTTAAGACATTTATTTTCTTTTTTAATGAAGGCCAAACCACACAGCAGTGAAATGGTTAATCTAGCCCCACTCCCCCTCCCCCTTCCCACACTCACAGACACACACACAGACAGCAGTCACAGAGACGTAGGCTCAGAGAGAAATGACCATATTCAAACCAAAATATCTGACTTCCTCTTGGTTGTTACTAATGACTGTAAATTAGAAAGTTGTCTGGCTGGAGGAGAACTATATAAATACAGATTTTTGTAACTCTAGATGAAACTAACCCCCCCACTTTTGTCAAAAGGTGGCGCTACTGAGTCCCTGCACCACGCCCGTTTCTGAAACTATGCACATGTCACCTGGCTAATAAATGTGATCTGTCTGTCGAGTTTCATGCAATTTTAAGCAATTTCAGGCATGCTAAGAGTCTCAAAAGCATCCAAAAAGAATATTAAAGTTTGATGGATTGCCACAGCAACAGTTTCAAAGATATCAAGAATCCATTCACAGGTCTTCATCTGCCGTGTATTTACATTATACAGATGAAGTTTGAAGCAAATCGGGTAAAAATAAGAGGGTGATTTCAAAGCATTTTGAAAGTGACACACTTCCTGCTGCCAGTTGGTGGCGCTATAACTTTGACTCACAATAGTCACATCCATGTGATCGGGCTCTTACAACGAACACACTGCTGAAGTTTCATCAAGATCAGTTAATGTATGCTGAAGTTATGACACACTTCCTGTTTCACGTTTCTCGCCATAATTTTGTTTCCTCGCCACGGCCAAACCGTTCGAGATATCAAAAATCCCCTCGCAAACTTTCATCCTCAATGTCTTGACTTCACGCTGACCGAGTTTCGTGCCGTGTGTTTGAATTCTCTAGGAGGAGTACTTCAAATTCCTTTGCGTGTGTTTTACCAACAACCCTAAATAGCCCACTTCCTGTTGGGCTGGGGTAAAAAGTAAGAGTGTGAAGTATATATGAAACGATGAGATCTACATGTGTACCGAGTTTCATATTATTACATGCAAGCGTGTTTGATTTATGGACCATGTTTTCGGACCCCGTTCCAGGGGGCGCTGTCGAGCCCCCCTGCCACGCCCGGGTACCAGCTTCAGCCCAGCCCTGATGGCCGCGGTTTCTGACATGTGTGCAAAGTGTCAGGAGTTTTTGAGCATGTTAAGGCCTCCAAAAGTGTCCAAAAGGTAGTAAAAAAATAATAATAATAATAATAATAATAATAAATAATCCTTAGGAAAACAATAGGGCCTTCGCCCTTTGGGCTTGGGCCCTAATAATCCTTAGGAAAACAATAGGGCCTTCGCCCTTAGGGCTTGGGCCCTAATAATAATAATAAATAATCCTAAGGAAAACAGTAGGGCCTTCGCCCTTTGGGCTTGGGCCCTAATAAATAATCCTTAGGAAAACAATAGGGCCTTCGCCCTTTGGGCTTGGGCCCTAATAATCCTAAGGAAAACAATAGGGCCTTCGCCCTTTCAGGGCTTGGGCCCTAATAATCCTAAGGAAAACAATAGGGCCTTCGCCCTTTCAGGGCTTGGGCCCTAATGAGGGCATCTCACACAAAGAAACTCATTAGTAGTTTTAATATTTAACGTATAATACAGTTAAGCAACATCACACAACTAAGAGTGCTAAATACCATCACGATTGTTAATGTGACACCGATTTAATGACAGTTCAATAAACAAGAAATTCATATTAAGTCACTTACTTTTTAGACGCTATATTGACAGTTTTTGTTATATTTCAGCTGCAAAAATAGTTACAAACAAAGATCACAGCAGAACCACAGGAACACACAACTTGTGTTTTCATTACTGAATTAATTTCAATAAGTACGTACTTAACAAGTGCTAAATGAGTAAGTACTATATAGCCTGATCACGTTGAGTATGAATGTGAACCGGACATCTGTCATGTTGACGTTATCACGTGACCTACGATGCTTTATGGTTATCACAAGCGCAATAACTTAAAAGATATGAATGACATCTATCTGTAAATATCTTGATATTGATTAAATCGATTTGAGCTAAAATAGACATGAGCGACAAGGTGCACTGACACCTCATAACATCAGTAATTTGACGGCCCTTCCTAGAACGGTTTTTCCTCAGCGTTTGTAATGTCTGCACAGAGAAGACGGGCCGCTGCTCGAAGATCTCGCTTTTGGAGAAAACTGCTGATTTTATACTCTGAAAAAATGTAAATATCATATTATATTATCCCAGAATGAATTGCATTGCCATCCCACCCAAAACATACAATAAAAATGATAAATGCTGACCAATAGTTAATTATATAAATTTTAACTGAAAATTATATAATTCAATAAAACATTTTTTTTAATTGTCATGTGACATAGCTATGCATGAATACACACTAGATAAATGCAGTGGACAACAATGAATGCATTAATTAATTATATATTTACATTGTATTTACTGACAATAAGAAATATGAATACATTAGTAAAAGAATTAATAAAAGTAACCATCACAATAAACAAATGCATTTACAAGTCAACAACACATGAAACAAAGCTTCATTCAAACTTACTGTTCTAAGAACCATGTATTTACACGCGCTGAACCCCATATCCGGTGGAGTGTTGGAGGGTCTCATCAGGGCTGGTGGAGTGATGGAGGGTCTCATCAGGGCAGGTGGAGTGTTGGAGGGTCTCATCAGGGCAGGTGGAGTGATGGAGGGTCTCATCAGGGCAGGTGGAGTGATGGAGGGTCTCATCAGGGCAGGTGGAGTGTTGGAGGGTCTCATCAGGGCAGGTGGAGTGATGGAGGGTCTCATCAGGGCAGGTGGAGTGTTGGAGGGTCTCATTAGGGCAGGTGGAGTGATGGAGGGTCTCATCAGGGCAGGTGGAGTGATGGAGGGACTCATCAGGGCAGGTGGAGTGATGGAGGGTCTCATAAGGCAGGTGGAGTGATGGAGGGACTCATCAGGGCAGGTGGAGTGATGGAGGGACTCATCAGGGCAGGAGGAGTGATGGAGGGACTCATCAGGGCAGGAGGAGTGATGGAGGGTCTCTTTAGGGCAGGAGGAGTGATGGAGGGTTTCATCAGGGCAGGAGGAGTGATGGAGGGTTTCATCAGGGCAGGAGGAGTGATGGAGGGTTTCATCAGGGCAGGAGGAGTGATGGAGGGTCTCAGGACAGGAGGAGTGATGGAGGGTCTCATCAGGGCAGGAGGAGTGATGGAGGGTCTCATCAGGGCAGGAGGAGTGATGGAGGGTCTCATCAGGGCCAGTGGAGTTATGGATGGACTCATAAGGGCAGGTGGAGTGATGGAGAGACTCATAAGGGTAGGTGGAGTGATGGAGGGTCTCATCAGGGCCAGTGGAGTGATGGAGGGTCTCATCAGGGCAGGTGGAGTGATGGAGGGTCTCATCAGGGCAGGTGGAGTGATGGAGGGTCTCATCAGGGCCAGTGGAGTGATGGAGGGTCTCATCAGGGCAGGTGGAGTGATGGAGGGTCTCATCAGGGCAGGTGGAGTGATGGAGGGTCGTACAGGGCAGGTGGAGTGATGGATGGTCTCATCAGGGCAGGTGGAGTGATGGAGGGTCTCATCAGGGCAGGTGGAGTGATGGAGGGTCTCATCAGGGCTGGTGGAGTGATGGAGGGTCTCATCAGGGCTGGTGGAGTGATGGAGGGTCTCATCAGGGCTGGTGGAGTGATGGAGGGTCTCATCAGGGCAGGTGGAGTGATGGAGGGTCTCATCAGGGCTGGTGGAGTGATGGAGGGTCTCATCAGGGCTGGTGGAGTGATGGAGGGTCTCATCATAAAAATTATGAAAAGATCCAAAGGGTTAAACTAACTTTACCAAACCCCAAATGCAAAGAAAAGGGAGATGTGTACTTACGATTTGGGTTAAACAAACACCAGACACAAAGCTGTATGGTTACTCACAGCAGATCCCGTGGCTCAATTTACCGGCCAGCATTCATACGCCTGCTATTGTTGCTATTACTGAGTGCAAAATACACTTAATTTTACCACCGCAAGCGATCAAGAAAGTTAATACAAAGACCACACATACCTGAGCGAACTCCATCACAACTTTCCACAACGCTAATCAACTTTTTCTAATGAACTATAAATAAGACATATTAGACTCGAGCTGTTCACATTACACCATTACCCCATCTGCAGAGCCCTAATACATACCTTGATAAGAATGGGAACGGAAACGGAAATGCCAGTCCACTATCCACTATCCAGTGGGCCATCCTCTGCTTGGAGACAGCCTTTCCCTTCTGCTGGCCTCTGTAACAGACGAAGAGCTGATCTGAGGTCTTGAGGCTTTGAGTTCTGTCCACATATAGGCACAGAGCGCGAACGGGACAGAGAAAAGCCAGGGCTGGTCTGCCTCCTCCGAAGGTATCGCTTGCAGGTTCACCACCTGGACCCAGGAGGAAGTGGTAGGAATCTTGGGCATGTATCCGGGCAACCTCGGCAACGAGCGGACGGAGGGTCTGCGGCCGGTGGATGGGTGGAGGCAGCATTGTTCCGCCAGGCAGGATGTGCCGGATGGCCTCTATCTGCTTCTGGCCGGCCGAGAGCTGCTGGGCAATGCTTTTGACCACGTTGCCAATAAACCCAACCTGGAGGGGCATCCAAAGGGGGGGCATCCAGGAACCGATATTTATCTGTGTCCCTCATATCTGCCAGGTTGAGCCAAAGGTGCCGTTCCTGGACCACCAAGGTGGACATCGCCTGACCGATGGAACGTGCAGTTTCTTTCATCACCCAGGAGGACCAGTTGCTGCACGGAGCTCCCGGAGGAGAACCAGGCTCGTGCGTGTACATGAGCGCCTGGACCTGGTGGACCTGCAGGAGTGCCGTGGTATGGAGGGTGGAAGCAGCCTGTCCACAGGCTCTGTAAGCCTTTGCCATAAGACCGGAAGAAAACGAACATGTCTTGGACTGGAGGCATGGATTGCCCCGCCAGGAGGAAGTGTATGCCTGACACAGCTGCATCACAACGGCACGCTCCACCGGCGGGACATCCACATACCCCTTAGCCACTCCGCCATCACGGTGGTGAGGAGGGAGGAGCCACTTGGACGGCTTCTGGCACTATACGGCGCCATCCACGTCCTAGTGAGCTCCTCATGCACTTCAGGGAATGCACTACCCCTCCGCAACTGACATCTGGTCCGAAAAGACATCTGGTCCGCAACCGACATCAGCTCCGAAAGACACGACTGGTCGTCCATGTGAAAGACCAGCACACTCTTTCGGAGGCTCCTTCAGTGGCAGCATTAGTGAGGTGAGAGGGGCCCACGGAGATTGCCTCGGTGGGGAAGCCCTCACGGTAGCCCTCAGATCGCCCTGACTAGCACCGAAGTACACCTATTCTGAGGTCCAGAATAAGCATTAGATTGGGGCATAGGCGAGGGGACTGCACCTCCCTTGAGGTAATCGAGTCTCGATCTTAACGCTGCCATAGTCATATTCCAGCAATGGGAACATGAACTATTCACAAAGGCTGCCTCAGCGTGCAGAATGCCCAAACACGAGAGGCAGCTATTGTGGCCATTTCCTGGCGCCAGGGAACGGCCGCATCCAGAAACGCACAAGCTGAATTACATCCTGAAAAGGACGCAGGGTCACGCTTGTGTTGCTCTTTCCGTTAGAAAAAAGAGAGAGAGAGAGAGAGAGAGAGAGAGAGAGAGAGAGAGAGAGAGAGAGAGAGAGAGAGAGAAGAGAGAGAGAGAGAGAGAGAGAGAGAGAGAGAGAGAGAAAAAAAATAAGGAAATAGAGCTTAATGAGTCGATGATAAGACATTGGAAACCGCAGCGTGAGGAATTGACTCGGTTCAAAAGACAACTAAAGCGTTCAGAGGGAAGAATAGCAAATGGCCTGAAATAAAAAATGAGCTTGAAGACTGGGTCAACACACAGAGACCAGATGGCCGAGGTGTTTCAACTGTGCAGATCCGACTGAAAGCCAAAACAATCGCCACCACAATGAACTAAACTGTAAAAAATTAAACAAATCAGACCATCAATGACAATTACTTCTGCTAAAATGTTCCTACACTCAATGATATTTTCACATATAGATTACTGCATCACTACCTGGTCACTCACTAGAAATACAATTTTAAAACCCATAGAAATGTTATTCAAAAAATCTAGAAAAATACTTGATCAAAAACCTCTGTCATACCATCAGTGTAATATTTTAGGAAAATACAATATGCTCAATTTTGAAAATGTTATTCACTTTAAAAATAGCTGTTTCATCTATAAAGTTTTGCATGGAATGGGCCCACCTGCACTTTCTACATACATTAAACCAAGGTCTGACAGAGGTTGTTGTACCAGAGCTTCATTCAGAGGTGATATAGAGATCCCTCATAGAAAAACTACCTTTGGAAAAACTGTTCTGTCTGTCAGAGGTCGTCATTTTTGTAGCAGCATCCCAACAAACATTAGAGAATGTCCCACTTACTGCACATTTAAAATGCACCTTAAACAATTTCTAAATAGTTCCTAGTTATGTCCTCATTTTGACTAATTTTATTGATACAATGAATACTGCCAGAATGTGTGCTAATGTGTTTCTTGCTTGAAATTGTATATTGTCATATTCTATTGTGTTGCATTATTTTATATGTTGTTGTCTTCCTGCCTCGGGACTACAGGTGAAAATTAGCATTTATGCTATAACCTGGCTCATTTACAGTCTGACAGAAATGTTAGATTGTTCATTTATGTGCACTGTCCCGAATTAATAAATAAATAAAATAAAAAATAAAAAACTTTCATGCTCATGGCTTCAGAAAGATATATTTTAATGGCCTTGGATAGCGATCAGCTCATAGATGGTGGGAGAAGTGAGCAATTACTGAAATTGCTCACTTAATTAAAAGGAAAAGAGGGTAGTAATTTTCAGATTTGTGTACAATAAGCCCTGTTTAACCATATTTCTATGTTGTCTTGGCTACTTGCTTTACACTTTACTTTACACTAACAAATATTTATTACAGATAATGCTGAATAATCTCTAATCTGTTTTGTCTCCTTCACAGGAATCCTTTCATCACTCACACACAAACTCTGTTTCTTATACACACACACAAGCTCTTTCAAATGTACACATACACAAGCCATCTCCTTCTCCTACATTAAATAAGATACATTAAAAAAACATAGTAAATGACACTGAATATAAACACAGGAAATGAATAGCCTCATTATACTTTCAGTTATAACTTGCTAAATCCACTCTAAGCAAACAATAATAATACGTGTAATGACCTGATAAATATCAGTCGCTTATTTTGCTTTATTTTTTTAAACATGCAAGTTATTGTATTTTGTTGGGTTTGATAAAGTGCTTACTTCATATGCAATAATTTACAATAAGGTATAATTTAATAATTAAGTTGTGTTTTCTTTAAAATGTTTCAAAGATGTTCAGTAGCCTACATAGGAAAAGCTTACTACCGTAATTCCTCAAATAAAAACCGGTATTCAAATAAACGCCGGGCCTCTGATAGTGGCCGGGTGTGTGGTCAACGCGAACAAATAAAGGCCGGTCTCAAATTAAGGCCGGGGAAAAATTAGTGTACACTCAAAGACGGACGCGCTCAGCGCTTGTCATATCACAACTATTCAGTGTTTTTAACCACATGTTTATTTTAGGTTTCAGACATTTAAATAGATAAGATTTATAGCAAAACAATACATTTATAGTTTGTAAAATACACAATGGTGTCTATGGAAGCAGCAATAACAATCCATTCAAATATATTTGGCGACGTGTTTTATTTCATATCAGGTACACACTGTAAGTATAAAGTTTACTCTATTCTTCTCCCAGTTCACCGGCCACTTACTTTCATGCATTTCGGGAGAAACTGAAGAATTCACGCGCTGTGTAACGTAATAAATCCAACAGACAGGAATCTCTGAACTGCGGCGCCCATCTCACGTTACAGATCAGGATCAATTATAAAGGGTTTTAAACGACAAAACAAACTCACTTACACGGATTTGAGAGTCAGAATAGAAGATAGTTGATGACATGGTAAGCAAGTTTGTTTATATTTAGAAATAAAGAAATAAAAGCGCTACATCTGTCATACAGCGCTATTTTGGCTGTGGTGAACACGTGCCAAACATGACGCGTCACCATGGAAACTTGGCTGGCGGGCGGGGATCGCGAATTAGAAATAAAGGCCTGCCTCTAATAAAAGCCTGCTTCAAATAAAAGCCGGCTACCATCTGCAGTTCAGGTAAATAAAGGCCCCGGTCTTTATTTGAGGAATTATTTTTCCTATTGAAAATTCTATTTGTTAATGTTCGAGATTTAGTGACTAATAAAGTATCCTGTTGAATGTATACATAATCACGCGAGAAAAGACAACGGGAAGAGAAGAGAACCTGGAAGACAGAGGCTGTGGCTGTGTCCGAAATCTCCACTCAAACCCCTAACCCCTATTTATGGGGTAGGGAGTAGAGCACTATATAGTGAGCTCACCAGCATAATAGAAACACCACTTTCGGACACTAGTCCATCGTCTCTCGGCGCCGTTGATTACGGCATTACTGTCGCAAATTCGTATCGACTCGCTGCTCTCCTTGACCTCCATCCGCCATTTTTACGATCAGCGCAATGCATGATGGTATGTAGGGCTTGGGTTAGTGACCATCGGTTGTACACTACTTTTCAAAATGCATTCTGGGATACATTGAGTGGACTATATAGGGTATAATAATTGTGTCCGAAATCTCCCACTACTCACTATATAGTGGACTATATAGTGAGCTTGCCATTTTGTAGTGCTGTCCGAATGTATAGTGATGATTATTACCCTATATAGTCCACTCAATGTATCCCAGAATGCATGGTAACACTTTATTTTGATGGTCCCTTTTGAACATTCTGGTAACTACAAGTAACTTTGCAACTACATGTCAACAAACTCTCACTAGAGTAGGCCCTATTAGTAGACTGTCTGCTTAATATCTGATAACACTTTATTGTGATGCTCCTCTAAAAGACAGTCTACTGACTATAAGTAACTATGCAACTACATGTCAACTTATTCTAACCCTAACCCCACCTGTCTACTAATACTCTACTAACACTCTAATGAGAGTTAGTAGACAGGTAGGTGCAACCGACGTTACTTATAGTCAACAGAATGTGTTAAAGGGACCATCCAAATGAAGTGAAACCGAATGCATTTTGAAAAGCAGTGTACAACCGATGTTCACTAACCCAAGCCCTACATACCATCATGCATTGCGCTGTTCGTAAAACTGGCGGATGGACGTCAAGGAGAGCAGCGCGACAATACGAATTTGTCATACAAACACAATGCGGTCTCCTCAGGCGAATAAATGTTGCCACATCATCGTCGGCCCCTGACGAGAATGTGGCAACATTTATTCGCCTGAGGAGAGAGAAGGACCACCTCTCTTCAGGGAAGCGTTTTGCCTCGGCAGCTGGATGGGAGTGAGTTGTGTCAAATTCTTGCAAAGGAGTATTTTGAGTATTCATATACGTGAAATTATACCTTTTATTATTTGACTACATTGCCATCACCGTTAATAATACTGACAGATTTGTTTGTTGTTTGTCAAAATGCATATTTCATTTTGTATAGTGTGTACAGAATTATTAGGCACGTTGATTTTCTAAACATATTTTATTCCCAGGCACATTTTGGAATAAATAAATAAATTATTAAATACAGCATTAGCCTATATGTGTATTCATTCTATTTATGTTTATAAGTTATAATCATGTGTGGAGTAACGCATTATAACATAAACGGCCAGAAATGACTTTTAATTTTACAATTTTGGAAAATAAGCTCAATATAATGTAATGTATTTATTTAAAAAAAAAATCTATTTAGCCCAGAGCTGGCTCGCACCAGCTGAGATGATAGTGCGACAGTAATGACGTAATCAACGGCGCCGAGAGACGATCGAGTAGTGTCCGAAAGGGGGGTTCCGGCCAAGATGGCGACCTGGGTAGACGCTTTCCTGTGAGCTCGTGAATTTTTCAAAGTACCAAACTTTTACAATTATCCTAATGGACTGAAAGATTGTTTTCTGAGAAGTGACTTGTTGCCTTTGTATTTTATGCACGGAAAGTAGGACTATTTATCCTTAAAAAAGAGAAAAAAGTGAAGTACTTCCATCGTCGCGTTATGAAACAGTGAACCGGCTAGCGTATAAAAGAGAAGTTAGCAACGTGACAGATTAGCACTGAAAATATGGCCAAAAAAGAAGCAAGACGCAAGGGAGGACTGATAATGGACCTGGAGTCTGATGCTTTCCCAAACTTATGTTCACCTCTTCCTGAAACCCCTCTGAATAGCCCCAGTCCAAAGAAGGTCCGCACTGAAATTTCGAAGAAAGAAGCGGAAAATGTGTCCAATGCTGATATCCTGAAAGCTATTCACGGACTGAATGACCGATTCTCCAAGTTTGAAGAAATGGTGAACAAGAACATGGCGGAGATTGTTGTCATGCAGGAGCACATGAAAGACCTTGGGATGAATTGTAAGGCGACAGATGACATTGTGAAGAAGCTGAACGAGCGAGCGACTGCAATTCAGGAGCGGCAGGAGGAGGCTGAGAGATATAGCCGACGATGAAATCTCCGTCTGCTTAATCTCCCGGGTCACAGCAACGAAGAGGTGCTGGAAATAATCGCCCAGATCATTCCAGAAGAAAACTCCAGACTTGGATTCCTGGTAGACACTGTACACAGAGTGGGGAGAAATAAAGATGACAACAAACCACGTCCCATTATCATGCAATTCACCATGCGCACCTTCCGACACAAAGTATGGAGAGCCTCCCTCAACTCCGATGTGTTGAAAAGGAAAAATCTACGGATGGCAGAAGACCTCACTTACATGGAAAGACAGTGCAGGAACAAACTCTGGCCAATGGTTAAACAAGCCCGTGACGAAAGGGAAATAGACCAAATGGATCGGTCCGGTGGCTATCATTGATGGTGTAAGACATACAGTTTAAGAGTCAATTAGTTGAACAATAAGGTGATCTTAAGTTAAGTTGAATGCTAAGTAATATTAATAAGATCCTTTAACTACCTCAAGCTAACTCAGGTTATTGTTCACAATGAATAATGGCTAATTTAAGTTTACATATTTGATTAGACGTATTGATTTACCAGGAAAATGTTCATACCTTAGGTTAAATTCTCACTTATTGTCTACTGTATAGCACAATCACATTGATGTGATGGTTACCTATGTTCGAAATTAGCATACTGCACTATGAGTACTAGTAGTTAAATAACCTACTTCTACAGTGGCACAGTTGTTTGCTTAATTAAGCAATTTATTCACTTCTTTATATTAAAAAAGAGAAAGAAATGAGTCTTCAATTTCATAAGGTACTCAATATTTAGAGTTCTCGTTTGAGAGTACCTACTTGTGTATCTATATCTCAACACTTTACAAGTTCCTGTTTATTTTACAGACTTCTAGTTCATTTTATTTTATTTTTCTATGACAGACTTCCATTTCAGTTCCTTAAAAATAATATCCCTTAATGTTAGAGGTATCCGTGACTGCACCAAAAGAAAATCTATTTTTATTTTTTGTAGACGAAAAAATGCAGATTTAATCATTTTACAAGAGACTCACTCAAGTGAAAATGACGTGAAATTTTGGAAAGCACAATGGGGTGATCAGTGTTATTTCTGTCATGCCTCTCAACAATCTGCCGGTGTAGCTATTCTCCTCAACAAATTTAAAGGTATTATTATTGAATCATTATTTTCAGATGAGGGTAGATGGATTATTTTAGTTTTCAAACTGGATAACACCATTTTTATAGTTTGTAACTTATATAATCATAACAACACAGCTCTAGCCAAAACAATGTGTATACAATTGTGTAAGAAACTTGAAGCTCTTAAACTGAAGTACAAAGAAGCACAATTGATTCTTGGTGGAGATTATAATGATGCTCCAGATGATCTCTTAGATCGATTACCGATGAGAACAGTTCAATATTCAAGATTTAAAAGCATTGCATATATTTGTGAACAACATTCAGTTGTCGATGTATGGCGATACTTAAATTCTGATACATAAGAATTTACTTGGAGTAATGCGAATAGATCTCTACAATCCAGAATTGACTTGTGGCTTATATCACCTTCTTGCACACAATTTGTTTCAGAAGCATCTCACGATTTTGCTCCCTTATCTGATCATAGATTGATTAAAATTCATTTAATAGGCACTAAACAAAATCAAAACAATCTTCGTGGTTTCTGGAAGCTAAATAATGACTTATTAAATGCTGAAATATTTTGTGGTGATGTTAAAAGAACAGCGAATCAGATATTTAGGGATCCTAAAATGAATCATACACAAAAATGGGAATACTTTAAATTTAAGATAAGGGAAACAGCAATGAGACGGAGTAAAGAAATAAAAAATAATAACGCCTTAAAAGAAATTAGTATCATGAACGAACTAAATACATTATTGAAGAAAGATAATCTATTAGAGGAAGAAGAAATTAAATTGAAGAGACTAAAAGAAGAAATAGATCATACATATATTAATATGGCTAAAGGAGCCTTCATAAGTTCAAGAGCAAAATGGTTGGAATTAGGCGAAAAGAACTCTAGCTACTTTTTTGCCCTAGAGAAACGAAATCAAAAAAGAAACAATATCTCTGCACTCAAGATTGATGATGTTATAACCACTAATCATTTCGACATTTCAAAATATGTTTATTCATTCTACAGTAACATATACAAATCAAATTCCCAAATCAATGATTGTGATAAGTTTATTGAATCAATTAAAAAATATACACCAACCATTTCAGAGCCCTTCAAAACTAATTGTGAACGACCCATGACAAAATCTGAAATATCAGAAGCAATCCAATCAATGAAAAAAGGGAAATCTCCAGGCAACGACGGCCTCTCGGTTGAATTCTATTTACATTTTTGGAATATTATTGTAGATCCTTTATTGGAATTATTTAAGGAATGTCAAGATAGGAAAGAAATGTCAACAAGTATGAAACAGGGTATTATAACGCTAATTCCTAAACCGGAAAAAGATCACCTTATGATAGAAAATTGGAGACCTATTACGCTCCTAAATATAGATTACAAAATTATCTCATTGGTATATGCTAAAAGGTTAAAAAAAGATCTTGGAGAAATTATCGCCGAAACTCAAACTGGATTTATGTCCAACCGTCATATTAGTTCCAACTTAAGGCTTGTTCTTGACTTATTAGACTACTCTGAAAACATTGATAATGACTCCTTTAAAGTTTTTCTTGATTTTTACAAGGCTTTTGATACGGTGGAATATCATTTTTTGTTTAAAGCACTTCAAACCTTTGGTTTTGGTCAAAATTTTATTTCAACAATTGGAATGTTTTATAAAAATATTGACAGTTGTGTCATACTATATCCAAACACTACCAAAAGATTTCCAGTGCTGAGATCCGTCCGTCAAGGCTGTCCGATTTCTCCCTTTTTATTTTTGATTGTTGTCGAATTGCTCTCATTACATATTTTAAAGAACCCAATAATTGAAGGTTTGTTTATTTTTGGAAAAGAAATTAATATGACCAAACTAGCTGATGATACAGCATTATTCTTAAAGGACAAACATCAGATTGGAAAAGCTGTAGCATTAATAGACGAATTCTCAGCTGCTTCTGGACTAAAATTGAATAAATCTAAATGCGAAATTTTATGTCTGTTTGAAACAAACGTCAAAACCATATATAATATGCCGGTTAAAAATTGTATTAGATATCTCGGTGTTTTTGTTTGTAAGAATGTTATAGAGCGCCTACGACTTAACTTCTCCTCCAAAATGAAAAAATCTAAAACTATATTGAACCTATGGCTTCAAAGAGACTTATCAATCTTAGGCAGGGTCCTTTTGACTAAGGCTGAAGGAGTTTCTAGATTTGTGTATCCTGCACTCTCCCTTAATATCTGTGATTCTACATGTAAAGAAATCAATGATATGCTTGTAAAATTTGTATGGAAGAATAAGCACCATCATTTGAAAAAAGCTTTGCTTTCTGGTCCTAAAGCTAAAGGGGGTTTTGATCTATTAGATTTTGTGGATTTAAATTATACTTTTAAAGTTAAATGGTTAAAGGAATGCTTAAAAGCCCCAGATTCATTATGGAATTTTATTCCTCATAATATATTCAAGAAGGTTGGAGGTCTCGAGTTCTTACTGTCTTGTAATTACAGTATTTCTAAATTACCAGTTAAGATGTCGGAATTTCATCAACAAGCTCTGTTAGCCTGGAAGCTATGTTATTCACACAACTTTTCACCACATAAATCTATTATTTGGAACAATGAGTATATTATTAAAAGGAACAAATCATTGTATTTACAAAACTGGATAGATAATAATATCATCTACTTAAAAGACTTATTTAGCCCTAATGGTCAACTTCTTAGCTATGAAGACTTTCTTACACAGAAAACTTTCCCTGTAAAATTTAAAGATTTTAGCTCAGTAATTAACTCTATTCCCAGTGGAATATTAGAATTAATGAAAAGCTATGCAGAGCAAAATGTTCAACGCATTACTCCTAACATTCTTTACATAAATGGTATTGACATTCTAAGCAAAAAATGTACTAATAAACATATCAGAGAATGTTTTTACAATGCCAAAAAAATAATTCCTAGAGGGAAATTTTTCTGGAATGCTATTTTTATGAATATTAATTGGCAGAAGGCATGGCTTGTTCCTTTTAAATTTTGTGTCACAAATAAAATTATAGAATTATACATGGGAACATATACCAATCTAAGATGTACATTTCAAGATTTCTTGATATTGATAACAAATGTACTTTTTGTAAAAATGAACTTGAAAATGTAACCCACTTGTTTTATGGTTGTTCATAGTAATGCATTTTGGAAAGAACTTGAGAATTATATATTATGTAAAACAAAACACAAAATCAACATTGAGGGGAAGAACATTATCACTTATTTTGAATACAAAGATAAGAAACTATGTACTATAATAAACCTTTACATTTTGTTAGGCAAGTTTCATATCCATAAATGTAAATTCCAGAATTCTTCACCATCATTTAAGTTGTTTTTGATAGAGGTGGATTTTTATTTAAGTCTCTTAAATTAATTACAAACAAGAAATGCATATCAGTAATGAACATTCATTTAGAGATTTTTAATGGATATTATGTCACTAGAACTATTTTTGTCATGGGATACAAATCTGTCATATGTTTATTTTTCTTTATTGGTAACTTGATTGTTTTGTTTTTTTTTGTTGTTGTTTTTTTTTTTTTTTTTTTTTTTTTTTCTCCAACCTTTAACGTATTGTACTGTTACTATCATAACGAATGTGAACTGGAAAGACTGAAATGTTTTTGTTATATCTTCATAATAAAAAAAAATTTAAAAAAAAGAGTAGTGTCCGAAAGTGGTGTTTCTGTTATGCTGGTGAGCTCACTATATAGTGCTCTACTCCCTACCCCCTACATAGGGGTTAGGGAGTAGTGGTTTGAGTGGAGATTTCGGACACAGTCAGAGTTGAACTGAGCACGAGGGATAGTCTGCTACTAACAGAGAGTTTAGTGCAATGCTTTGTTGGACTATAATTTGTTTATCGCACATCACGCTCTCGGCTGAGGGGTTTGTGACTGTGAAACTGTGAACTACTACGGGGGGTGTGAGTTTTACACTGTGGAGCGAGCTTAGATCTGTCTGGCTAAGTTAGCTCGTGGTTTTGCAGTATTGTGACATCGTCGTGAGAAGGACCGCAGACACGTCGTTCGATTGCTGAATGAGAGGAGACTACATCGGGAAGA
This sequence comes from Chrosomus eos, assembly GCA_036326025.1. Lineage (NCBI taxonomy): Eukaryota > Metazoa > Chordata > Actinopteri > Cypriniformes > Leuciscidae > Chrosomus > Chrosomus eos. The sequence goes on from CM070825.1 coordinate 40,460,504, forward strand.
GTTTTCGCTGACTGATGCAGGTGTTTTCCTCCACCGGAGACCGTTTGGTTACGAGTGCTGGACGGACGAAGCTGTTTAACCATCGCTCTACCGCCGCAGACGGCGTCGCTTGATGAGAGAGAAAGTTACAGACGCGATAGAATCTGTGTCTTTCACTTTACTCGAGGTTTGTTGTTGTTTTTTTTTTTTCACTCCATGAGCTCCAACAGTAAGCGCGCCAGCGGTTAATGCAGGCCTGCTAAGTGCACTCAGACTAGGGTGACCAACTGTCCTGTTTTCCCAGGACATGTCCTGTTTTCATATAACAATATAACAAATTTCTATCCATACAGAGGAGGCATAACCTACTTTAAATATATTGAAATTAATAAGGTTTCTTTGAGTAAACTTCGAGTATCATTTGAGTAGGCCTATCTGTTTGCCTGGCCGAGTGTCCTGTTTTTTCAGGACAAAATATGGTCACCCTAACTCAGACTATCATAGACTATTGACTTTATTATTTGGGTATTATCATATTGTTTCTGTTTATTTTCATATTATTTGTTGTTCAAAGGTTGTGATTTTTTCCTCATAATACAAAGAAGGAAACTGCTATTGTGTTCTTGTTTTTTTCATCACATGCTTTGTATTTGTGTAGATAAATATTATCTGTGATAATATTTGCTGGGTTTTAAAACCAGGTTATTTCTTCAGTCACCCATTGTTTAGAAGAGAGTGAGAATCGTAGTGTTCCTAGACAGGTTTATTATAAAATGGGATGTCTCTTTCACCATTTTACCAAACATTAGGATTAAAAGGGTTTAATACATTATATGTCACTGCATAATGTATTTGCTCATCACGAGCCTATGGTGAAAAGGGTTACATACACATTATTGACATATAAAATTGGCTCTTCGTTCACATTTATCCTGCTTGAACTCATTCTAACAACTTGATATGTTTTAATATGTTTATTTCAGACCAGATGGAAGTGAAAGAGCAAAGACAAGAACTGAAGTCAAAGATGATGCTGTAGTTTGTTTCAGCCTGTTGACACCAATAAAAAAAATGAAACGTGCCAATTTACAGAAGATCTCAGACATCACCATAATGAATGAGCTGAAAACAGGGAACTTTTGGAGACAAAGAGGTTTTTCAGCTGCTCAGTTAAACATGATGACTCTGTACTTTTTAAATGCAGATTGGATAAAAACACAGTGATCACAGTTCACACCTGCAGTGAAGCCCCTCCCACAACAATTCACCAATAAACACTGGGAATATTCCCATCATCCTACAAGAGAAGGACAAACTCCAGGAGTAGCAGCTGAAATCTGTGTGACTGTTAAAGATGGAGTTTATTAAAGAGGAGATTGAAGACATGAGTGATCCAGAACCATCCAGAATAAAACATGAAGATACTGAGGAACAAATAGGTTGGTGTCCATTCTTGATTCTTCATTGTTGATGCTTTGGTAGATGTGAATTAATAAGCAGTATATGGATGATAAATGATAGAGAAATGCATCCAAAAGATCATAACCTTGTATAGCAGTTGTCAAATTGTAACTATATTAAAATGTGAATGAAGGAACAAAATGTTGCCACATAAAATATCTGATACATGATCTCTGTTGCTCTCTGCTATTAAATCATGGTTCACTTGAACTGATTCTAACTGTATTTCTTTGTATTTAGACCAGGTGAGAGTGAAAGAGCAAAGACAAGAACTGAAGGAGGAACATCGTACATTTACAATTCAAAGAACAAAAGCCAAAAAGACGCACACCTGCACTCAGTGTGGAAAGAGTTTCTCACAGAAAGGACGCCTTAACAGACACATGAGAATTCACATTGGCGAGAAACCGTATACGTGCACTCAGTGTGGAAAGAGTTTTTCTCATGCATCAAGTCTCAGTTATCATCTGCTCATTCACTCTGGAGAAAAACCATTTAACTGTGATCAGTGTGGTAACGTTTTTATTTCATCATCACATCTAAAAGATCACCTGAAAGTTCATTCAGATGAGAAGCCTTATGTGTGTTCTCTCTGTGGAAAGAGTTTTTCAAGGCTGGACAGTTTTAAACTGCACAAGAAAACACACAATGAAGTGAGAGATCATGTGTGCTGTGACTGTGGGATGAGCTTTACTAGAGCTGAGCATCTGAAACTGCACCAAAGAATTCATACTGGAGAAAAACCTTACAAGTGCTCATATTGTGACAAGAGTTTCTCTTGGTCTAAATCTCTGAAATCACACGAGCGAGTTCATACTGGAGAGAAGCCGTACGACTGTACTCAGTGTGGGATGAGTTTCACAGCGAAAGGAAGCCTTAACAGGCACATAAGAATTCACACAGGAGAGAAACCGTATACATGCACTCAGTGTGGAAAGAGTTTTACTCGTCCATCAACTCTCAGTTATCATCTGCTCATTCACACTGGAGAAAAACCATTTAACTGTGATCAGTGTGGTAAAGATTTTATTTCATCATCAAATCTAAAAGATCACCTGAAAGTTCATTCAGATGAGAAGCCTCATGTGTGTTCTCTCTGTGGAAAGGGTTTTTCACGACTGAACAGTTTTAAACAGCACCAGAAAACACACGATGAAGTGAGAGATCATGTGTGCTGTGACTGTGGGAAGAGATTTACTAGAGCTGCTGATTTGAAACAGCATCAACTAATTCATACTGGAGAAAAACCTTACAAGTGCTCATATTGTGACAAGAGTTTCACTCAGTCTGGAAACCTGAAATCACACGAGCGAGTTCATACTAGAGAGAAGCCGTACGACTGTACTCAGTGTGGGAAGAGTTTCACCCAATCAAGTAATCTAAGGACTCATATTAAAAAGCATTGTTCTGTGTCACAGTGAGCAAATGTTTTGTTAGATTCACAGGTAACACTTGACAGGGCATGAATAATCATGTGCTAATTCCTGAATTAATGGTTCCTTAAACATGAACTATGATTATTGAAGATATGAACTTATCATGAACCACTGAAGATTGAACTATGACAGGAGTCATAATGATCCATGCATGAATAACAGCAGCATTAAACATGTTAGTACATGTTTGATAGTTAATGCATTAATGAACGTTTAGGGGTAAACTAAATCAATCAGGCTTCGTAAGAATAAATAAGTAATCTAAATTTGAATTAAACACTGCCATAATTTAAAGCTGCCAAAATAAACTTTTGAGCAAGTACATACCTAGGCAGTGTTCAAAACGATCTGCTAGCCTTGCCGTAGCTCGATTCAAAACGGTTAGCTTGTAATAATGCTTTAACCCTCTGAGGTCGGCGGTATCGCCGGCGATACCAGCTCACTTTTTTTCTCATCAGTGCAAAAGAGACTCAAAATACTCTGTTGATTTTGATCTTACATGTAAGTGTTATAGACCCCTTTTCAGTTGGTAAACACAGTAACGTTTTTCTGTGGGCGGAGCTTAGGTGGAGGCAGAACGATCCCTCTGGCCGCTTCCCTAACGTTAGTATGCAAGTTTTGTTAGCTTGTTTTTTAACAATGACTGGAGAAAATCCGATTTTATCTTAATGTGCAAGGTCACTCAGTGTCCAGGACCGCGATTGTTATTTGCAAAAGTTAATTTTAACGGACGGAACCAGATTTGCCGACCTGTACAGGCTCACTCAATGCATGGACGATCTGACAGGATTAACGTTAACGCTACCTCCAGTTGAGTGGCCGGACTTCTACACCTACCTGATAGAGAAACCGAGCGTAAAAGAGAAACTGAGGGCATATACAGCTTTAGATGTTAGGGGTGGGAAAAAAAAATCGATATTGCAATATATTGTTGTGCTCTCTGTCGCAATAAATAATCGATACACTAACGCCCAATATCGATATTTTATTACAATACAAAATGATTAATTTACCCGTTGTCAGTGTCACTGTCACTACCCAATATCTACCATTCTGTTTGCGGGGGGCGCTGTTCGAGTAAATAGGGGTAAAGTGGCGCAAACAGCGGCCGGTGAAGAACACAAGTTAACTAACAACAACAGAAAAAAACAGCTCACCGTCACCGAGAAAGAGCCAGCAGTGGTGACTGACAACGCAGCGAATATGTCCGTAGCTGTTGAGATTGCTGGAAGTTTGCTGTTTCGCTCATGTTTTGAATCTCGCGGTGCAGCGTGCCCTTAAACTGCCAAATGTCGCTCGACTGCCCGGGAGAATAAGGAGAGTTTGCACATTCTTCCACAGGAGCACCTCAGCAGCTCAAGAAGAATATGCCTTGATGTGTCCACTGTTTACAGTAACTTACTACTGACGTTTCAGTATTATGGTTTACACATGTTAATGTTCATATTGTTTTACATTTACATTTAGTCATTTAGCAGACGCTTTTATCCAAAGCGACTTACACTGTTTTGTAATGTTCATGCACTTTTATCTGTCTAGATGTACATTGTTTACATTTAAGACCAGGAGGCAGTGAGTTATTATGCAAATGCATATTTCTTTGCACAATGTTGGAAATGTTGCTGGCATTAATAAATGCATAAATTTTCCTTATTCCTTCTTTTCTTTTTCTTTTCAGTCACATATATCGTGATATATCGTTGATGAAATTTCTTCCAATATATATTGAATATCGTAGATATCGCGAATCGTGATATTATCATATCGTGGACCACATATCGCCACAGAATTGAATCGTGAGGTACCTGTATCGTCCCACCCCTATTAGATGTCTATAACTATGTGCTGAATGGTCATGTACAAGACTTGTGTGGTACGATCAGCAGTTCTGCCGAGCCAGCGCCGAGAAGACGACAATGTAAACAGTGACAGTACGGTGCAATTTTAATGATGTGAATATTTTCTAGAAATAAAAAAATCCAGATACAGCATATTCATTTTTCATTGATTCTAGCACCCAACAACACAACAAGATGACATTTAATAAAAATAATAACAATTTAATCTTCTTATGTAGCCGAATCTGTGCTGGTTTGTATTGGCCGCCTCCAGTTGTCCGTTTGTTTTGCCTCCAGCTAGCGCCGTGACGTAACTGTGACGTCGGCCCAAAAGGGGTCTATACATCATTCAAAACTGTTAAATGTATTCTTTTATTTGTGTACACTCATAATAAAAACAAAATGTTGTGTCTCTCTCAATGTGAAGCTCATTCTGAAACGCGACAGAACATTATCTGTAACTCAGTAAATGTTTCTCACACAGACCTGAAACGTATGTCTTTACAACACTTTGAGTCTCTATTTTTAAATGATGTAAATCATATCAAAAACAAATATTCTCTAAGTAATTCGTATGAAAGCAAAGACGAACAGGGGCGTAGCCAGTATTGGGCCAGGGCGGCACTGGCCCGCCCACATTACTCACTGGCCCGCCCAGGCAAGTTTGATAAAAAATACATTTTTAGTTTATTTTTATTATTTAAATGTATTTAAGAAAATATATTAATATAAATTTGATTTATTGTTGACTGGTGTGTGTGTTTAATTTGTTTTCCGAATAAAATGGAACTGTTGAAGCAAGTTGTAGAAAGCCTCCCTCCGGAAGTTATTGGTTGCTTTGGTTGCTAGGGGTTCTGACAGGAAAACTCTGAGCGGCGCCGGCGGGCTAGTCTAGCTAGCTGCTTTTTTTGTCTATTAACATCGCCACAATAATGGCTAAACAACTTTAATGTGCTATTTGAAAAAAGCAAGCGTAGAGGAAGAAGACACACCACTGCCTTCATCTACCGAGTCCACCCAGCCCAGTTCTTCCGGACGGCTGAACATTTCTACTCACTGTTTCGGACAAGTAGCAGCTAGGAGGAGTCATTTATAATATAACGCATACATTTTAACAACAATTATATAGATGCAATGACCGTGAAGTGTTTATTTATAGAATTTGCGGGAAACGGTCTAGTGTCCGAAATGATGTCCGGAATACAGTCTACGTTAACTTCCACCAGGCTCATTGCATTGTATATTCATGTATATGGCTGATTTAACAGAGTATGTTATTTATTTCAAACTGTGCTCTGTTGAGGGTTTTCATTATTTTAATTTCTTTTACTTTTAGCCTACTTTATTTTCGGGTGAACGGTCTTTGCACTGCTGACTAGCCTGAATAAAATAGACAGGTTATTGTCTATATGGTTTGTCCAGCCTTTATTGAGCTCTGTTGGTTGAACATGATGATTTGCCAAATATTGCAAAATAAAGGTGTAACTGTTTTTGCAGTTTGTCTATTAATAATAATAATAATAAATAATTATTTTTTCTACTCTCTAAGGTTTAATTATTATTTAAGTCATTTTTTTTCTAGGAAAAACTATGGGCCCACTCACTTTTTCACTGGCCCGCCCAAAATACAATTTCTGCCTACGCCACGCCGTTAAATGTCCGAGCGAAACCAAGCAAAATGTAGATCTACATCTGGGGAGTGATATTTGTTTTCCTAGGATGGTAGGGAAAGACTCATAAATGGTATTAACCCAACCGTGTATCACATGAAATACGTTCTGAGGAAACTATTTTGCAAATCGCAATTACGTTACATGCCAACATATAAGCAGTGCTATTACGTTGGTCCTTAACGTAATCTATGGCAGTGCTATTACGTTTGTCCTGAACATAATACATAACATATAAGCAGTGCTATTACGTTGGTCCTTAACGTAATCTATGGCAGTGCTATTACGTTTGTCCTGAACATAATACATCCAAAGCAGGTTTCTTTTCACACGTATAGCAGCACAAAAACGTAATTTATTTACGTATGAACAAATCTACCGACGTAGAAATTTGTACGTATTACTATTTATGCATAAATCGTGGCATATAATGTTTTGACTCTATTGCATTCAACTGTCTTATCAATTAAGTTTATATTTATTAATATAATAGGCCTATGTTACTCATAAATATTAACATTTCGCTCTGTTCGTGCCTTCTGCAGCAAACTCGTTTCGGAGGATTAGCCTGCGTGGTTAAAAAGGAATACACTTTTAACCTTAAAAATACCTTGTTTAATCGTTTAACAATTTTGTAGTATTTAGTGTATTTACACAAAAAGCATTTTATCCAATAAAACACAACATACTGATACATTCACAAAAGACATACATTTTATTAGCTTGATGTAATCCAAATCCTAGAATCCATACGTTGTTTGCAAGAAACAGATCCAAATTCAGCCTTTTATCCAGTGATCTTCATCTTCATTTCTCAGCAGCGACCGCAAACGTCAAATCTATCCTGCGCTGGTGATGAATTCAAATTCAAAAATTGCGCCTTCAAGAAGCGTTACGACAGGTTTTACGGCCGTGAAATCAAACGCTCATTGGCTCTCGCCTGCTTCGTCACAGATTGTAACCGTGTTTTGGTCGGTGTAGTACATTTGAAATGGAGAAGTGCGCGCGCCTTCAGAGAGCGAACTGAAATCGGATTAACATTTTCATAGATTAACGTTAATAACTTAAATTCTGATCTGTACCTCATACACAACTACTATAATACTGCCAGAGAGGACTGCGACTGCAACGCATCATCATGTGAACGACTTTTGGTAATGTTAACGTTACCGGTTTTGACATTGTTGCAATAAATAAAATATTGTGAAATGTATTTGTCTGTCTGTTATGTTTTTTTTCTTCATAATTGTGTTAGCCTACGTAGTTTTAAGGAATGGTTATGGGTAGGTTTAGGGGTAGGAGCAGGATTAGTGGCTCAAAATATATTTTAATGATATTGTTAATGAAAAACGTACGTTTTCTATCTTTGAAAATAACGTATTAATACCTACGTATTAACAATGAGACCAGGCTGCTATATTAGGTTAGGGACCAACGTAATAGCACTGCTTAACAGGCTGCTATAAGGTTAAGGACCAACGTAATAGCACTGCTTATATGTTGGCATGTAACGTAATTGCGATTTGCAAAATAGTTTCCTCAGAACGTATTTCATGTGATACAGGGTTGCATTAACCAGTGACGGGTAGGTTTAGGGACGGGGTTGGGGTAGGTCATATATTTATATATACAGTAATGTAACGTTAAGTCAACAGCGTTCATAAACACGCTGAAAAGCGATTATGCGTGTTGATAGCACGTCAAAAATAGAAATACGAATTGGCGTGTCATACATACGCAGTTTCATGAGATCAGTCTGTCTGTCAATAAACTGCAGATGTGGGTCATTTGTGTTGCTGTGTGAAATCTGCTATATATTTACAAAACATTTTTGACTAAATTCACTGGTGTGTAATTTTAATTTTGTATTTAAGTTTAAAGAAAAAAACATGTAGCCTATTGTCTGAATAACCAGATTCTCTTGTTTAATTCTATAGTTACCTTCTACACAAAACTTAATTTTCAAAATTTTCAAGGTCACTCGTTCTATTACAAAAGAAAGTTTTACAAATTATATTTAAAACAGATTATAGAGAGCATACAAATGCCTTATTTTTTGGTTCTAAATTGTTAAAATTTAAAGAATTGGTCGAATTACGGACACTTATTGTTATGTTTAAAGCAAGAGAAAGAGTATTGCCCACAAACCTTCAACACTTGTTTGTCCTTATAGACAATGAAGGAAGAAGAAAGGGACATTTTAGGTGTCAAACCGTAAGGACAACAGCAAAACAAATGTGTACTTCAGTGGTGGGAGTGAAAGTTTGGGATTCTTTGCAAAATGAATTAAAGCAATGTAAAAATATATTTCAGTTTAAAAAAAGATTTAAAGAGAAAACAATGGAGTTGTATGAACACTTATAGAAGTTGATGATGAGGATAGTTGTGATCATGGTTTACTTTTTTTGGAAATCTGCTCCAGATTGATGTTTTGGTTTCTGGTTTGTTTCATTTGTTATCATCATGTATTAACGGGGACTTGATGTACTGAGTCTTTTGATATGTTGAGTTTAATTTTGTTTTTGTGGAGGGGGCAGGAAATATAAGATTTTCTTCATCCTGCCTCCTTTTCATCATGGTATTATAAATTAAATGTATGAGGATTATGAAGTCAATGGAAAATATCCATGAATGAAATAAACATAATCAATCAATCAATCAATCAATCAAAGTAAAAAAAAAAAATCATGGCTGATTTTATGAATTTTTGCGGAAAAATAAGCACATTATCTAGGAATATAAATACACTTAATCATAATCTTGTGCAGCAGTTGTTGTTCACATCTTGACTATAACAAGAGGATGACAAAACGAAACTTTGATACATCAAAAATATTGTGATGAATGCTGGGGATTTGTTTTTCTGTGTGGCCCATCTGAACCTGTCTGGAGTACATTTCGTTGATAGGCTGAAGGCAGGGATAATTGAAGCTCACCTGGAGTGAGGACATTTAAGAAAAGTGAGAGAAGAGATCAGAAGGAACGTGTCTGGCTTGTTCGCGCTCGGGAAGGAAACGGGGACGCTTTGTGTTGCTCGAGACCGTTAGGGTTTGTCCGGCAACGAAGATAGCTAGTTAGATTGATTGCATCTGTGTAGTTAGATTATAGTGGGTCTGGGGTTAGGAGCGCTGGCCATATGTTCCATGAACGGTTTCAAAAAATTTAAATAAATTAACCAGAGGTTTATTACAATATAGTATTTGATAAGGTTTCACTTGTTTTATGTTATTAAATCAGGGTTTGCTTGAAAATTCACATTTATCCTCCTTGAACTCATTCTAACAACTTGATGTTTTAATATGTTTCAGACCAGATGGAAGTGAAAGAGCAAAGACAAGAACTTTGAAGTGATATTTGAAATGTCAAAGGTAACAATGCTGTAGTTTGTTGACACCAATAAAATGAGCTTAATATACCAATTTACAGAAGATCTCAGACATCACCATAATGAATGAGCTGAAAACAGGGAACTTTTGGAGACAAAGAGGTTTTTCAGCAGCAGTTAAACATGATGACTCTGTACTTTTTAAATGCAGATTGGATAAAAACACAGTGATCACAGTTCACACCTGCAGTGAAGCCCCTCCCACAACAATTCACCAATAAATACTGGGAATATTCCCATCATCCTACAAGAGAAGGACAAACTCCAGGAGTAGCAGCTGAAATCTGTGTGACTGTTAAAGATGGAGTTTATTAAAGAGGAGATTGAAGACATGAGTGATCCAGAACCATCCAGAATAAAACATGAAGATACTGAGCAACAAACAGATTGGTGTCCATTCTTGATTCTTCATTGTTGATGCTTTGATAAATGTGAATTAATAAGCAATATATTGATGATAAATGATAGAGAAATACATCCAAATGATCACAACCTTGTATAGCAGTTGTCAAACACATTTTTACTATATTAAAGGTTCTCTAAGCGATCCTGGGTGACATCACTTCTTGTTGACGTTCGAACTATTGTCAAACAAAACGGAGGCTAGCTAGACCCTCCCTCCTCATCCGCGCACTAACCCCTCAAACCCACCCCCAAACCCTTCCTGTCGGTTATTGGCTGGAACAGTTTGTTATGTTTCGTAGAGCGGGTCGCTAGAGTTTGTTTTTGTTGCCACACAGAACGAATAGCCTAATGCGCATACGTCCATCTCGCGAATGGACAGTCTTCTTCATGCCATATTCACCCATTAGCCGCTTCTAACATTCGTGGTATTCATACGCACTTTCATAAGATCGGGCTCCTTCTCCACTGGCCAGCACGAGCACAGAGGCCGAAATCATACCTCACGGCACTCCTGTAAAAAAAAATCGCTACAAATATATCAGACGCTGCCATATAGTTTTTATTAACAGACTTGGACACCACAGGCGGCTATTGACTGACCACGAACAGGTAATTTAGCCTACTTGCATTTTTCATTTGTTAATGTCTCGCGGTCTTGCTGTGTAATTTTTTTTTTTTTTTTTACAATTAAAACTAAAAGTCTGTTGTAACTTGTAACGCAAGCCTTACTGAACATGTACTGAGTAAAATATTACTGAAAATTGATTAGTAATGCCTTACACTACTGCGTTACAGCAAAAAGTAATATGTTACTGTAATGCATTACTTTTGTAACGCATTACTCCCAACACTGATTACCACCACCTTCTGCTCCGTATGGTGTGACATCACGTACCAATATCAATCCTTGGGCTGACACGTGAGAAATGTACTTAACAGAAAAAGATGCACACACTCTTGATACCTGGTTTTGTTATAGTTTTATGTAGTTATATGGTTTTATATAGTTATGTTATGTTAGTTTTTTTTTTTTTTTTTTTTTGACAAATTGGTTTGAAACAGTTGTTGAATAAACAATTGAACTAACAAAAAGCCTGTCTATATTTGATTGACAGTTTTATTGATTACTTAGATAGCATTGACTTGGAATGAAGTTGGTTCAATATATTTTTTTTAAATAGCTTAGATGTAGCAAACTACTTTTGCAATATCGCTGTAGCTTAGCTTGCTACATTTCCCAGGGTGGTAGCTTCAGTGTAGTGAAGCTTCATTTAATGTAGAGTAACTGCTAGCTTAGCTCACTACATTTTCTAAGTAGCTTGCCCAACACAAAGCAAACGGACTACGCGAGGATAACGTTGTATTTATTAGCAGCTTGTGCTAGCGTATCAACAACCGATATGAGAATCGAAATCATAACCTAAAACAGTCTAACTAAAACTAACTAAACAGCCTAAATGTAAAATGTAAATGTAACTACTAGTATAACTTCACAGTAAGGTTAAAAGGAAAAAAAGGTGTGCTTGTTGATCCTTGAGCGGTTTAGCTGACTGAGGACATCCACACAGTTTAATCCAAAGACGACACTTGTCAGGATTTTACTTCGGTTTTGGGAAGGGAAAAAAATGGACACCCCCCTCCAACCTCTCTGGGTAACGCTGTGTTATAAATGCCCCAGGCACAACGTTTTAACCATATTTTTGATAAAACTACGGCGGTAATAGCCTGCCGAGACCAAAAATATGAGACGCCCATTGACTTTGCGCTCCATTGACTTTGAAAGTCAATGGAGCGCTGTGAAAAAGTGTTGGACCTCTGTGGGAGCTCGTTCTTGGCTGCACTGTGATTGGTCAATCTACATTTTAGGGTGTGGCTTAGCCAAAGGCAAATTTGACAACCATTGTGTTTTGAACCTAAAGGGTCTATAAACGGGGGGGGGGGGGGGGGGGGGGGGAATAATGGATTAACTATCTTTCTTAGTTTATTCTAAAAGGAATTGGAAATTATTGTTTTATATAAACTAGTGCACATATCCTTGTATTTATGACAATGTCTGTATTTAGGATCTGAGTAGTGACTGCGGTTCTAGCCCATGCTAGGTATACAGGAACAGTGCTTGCTTATTTAGCCCGACTTCCAGAGAATAAATATGTATTTGTTTTGTATCAGGTTAGTTGATGATAATACAAAATTAGCCAAGATGAATAACAGCTGTGTAAGACATGTAAAGACAGTTATGTTCAAAGGTTCTGAAGATCAATAATTTGGGTTATTTTATTTTATTTTTCATGTTAAGTCCTTGAAGGAAAAAGATATTGTCTGTTTTATAAATAAAAAATAAATTAAAAAAAAACCTGACAGAGGAGCATGAGTCAGAAACCTAACATTTTGAAGCAGCCTTTATGGAAAGACCAGATGTTGTGTTTGGGACCCCACATTGGTCTAAAACGGGGGACTGAAGGGGGTGGATTGGAATCCACTGCTGCTTCAATGTAAATGTAATGATGAGTAATTATAATCAAGGTATTAAATAATATTTTTCCTTCTAATATCAAATTAGTTGAATGACTTATCTGGAACTACTATAAGGACAATCATGTGTGATTACTGAAATGTTCTTCTCATGTATTCTTTAATGTCTGTATTTGATATCTGAATGCAGTAACAGTGCTTGCTTATTTATCCCGGCTTCCAGAAATGAAATAGGGACTTGTTTTGTGTTTGAGAAAGGTCTTCAACATGTCAAAACATAAATGGGTCACTGAAGCCACTAGTTTAAGGGACCATTTGTTAAAGCCTTACTTCCCAATTAGACTAAAGTTGAGAGAAAGAACGCATTATCTTGATGTTTTGAGAGGACTCTCCTGTTTATAGTTAGAGTCTGGCCAAATCCAACCTTGGAAAAGCTGTGTGTCGGTGTGTGTGTGTTAGTCTTCTTGGTTACAGGTTAAGGAACCACTGGCATTATTGGTGATTGACTGAGTTGTTGTTCTGGACATGTTGGCGCCCCGCAACCCAAATCTGCGACCGGGAAGGTCACAACGTGCCTAACTTCAGGGTCCGAGTGTGTCAGCTGCATAATCGATGGAGATATGCTTCCGTCTATCTGTATATGTGTGGAAAATTACTGTTTTTCTATTTCTTAGCCAAAGAAAATCATTCAACCTGTAAGCAATGACGTAGCTTAGACCTTGGAAATGGTATAACTGCTGTGATCATTGTGACTGTAGCGGGGCAGCCTACAAACTCCTGTATGAGTCTTGAAGCAACTTCTGCTGATGAAACTGCAAACTATCTTCAGTAAAAACCCATTTAGCATTTTAACGCTCTGAAGTGTGCTCAGCAGCGCCCCCTTTGTGCCCTTGAAGCGGTCTTCCGCGACGCCCGGAAGATTTTTAAAAACTGTAAAAGCAGTGTAGTTCACATGGACATAAGATTTGGGAAAATAAAATAAAAAAATTGATGCTAAAGACTGGATTATTTTTAATGATATTTGTGATATTTTTCTAATAAAGGGACTGATGAGATAACCTTTAAGTAGCTATATTTAGCTCCATGCAGAGGGATGAGGCTTTCACAGGCATGAGGAACGAGTTCCTGTTTCCGGCGTGATGATCGAGTCTGTCCCAAAAATACCTCTCAATGGCCCTGTCCCAAATGGCACACTTCAGCTGTGTCCCAATGTGAAGGCTGCATCCTCCGAAGGCCGTGGACTTCGAAGGATGCAGCCTATTCGTCCTTCAAAGGACGCACCTAGCCTTTGTAGGATTGCCTAATTGCGCATCCAGGTGTTCCCGATTACCGCTCCTGGCGCCAAGCAACGGTGCGAGAGTACAGCTGCCCTCCTGATCATTCATTTATTATAATTGAGTAAACAGCTATGGAGCCTGAATTGGCTATTGTCATTTTTATGTTTTATATTGAGGTCATGAGGATGTTTCACTCATGTATTTTCGGCTTAGCCAAAACCATGGCCAGAGCTACGTAAATAATGTAATGAAATATATGAAAAGTAAAGAAAAGAAACACATTAGGCATAGGCTCTCTCTCTCTCTCTCTCTCTCTCTCTCTCTCTCTCTCTCTCTCTCTCTCTCTCTCTCTCTCTCTCTCTCTCTCTCTCTCTCTCTCTCTCTCTCTCTCTCTCTCTCTCTCTCTCTCTCTCTCTCTCATATATATATATATATAAGGCTATTGTATTCTTTTTATTATGTAGCCTACATAAATGGACCATAGTGAATTTATTTACGGTACTCAGGTACCGGTACTCAACCCTTTAATACGGAGCCCAGGAAGCCTTCTGTGGGGGAAAGAAAAAAACAATCCGTGGTGACGGTTTTCCAATCCATTCCCAAGGGTTTGTAAACTCACGGATTTGTGGCCTCTCCCCCAGTCTGTGCCAACCTGGCCTCCTGTTTATGCGGGATGCATTTCATTATGTTTAAACTTAATATTTCTTTAAATTTCAAAAAAAAAAAAAAAAAACGACATTTAGGCCACTTTAAAGTCAAATTATATAGGAGACAAAAGTTCAATATAGCCTAATATAAGCAATAACAGACTTCACATATAAAAAAGAAATATAACACAAACAAGGTTAGGTTATATAAAAATAAAACACTCATACATTATTTTATGATTAACGTAGGCTAATAGCCTGTCTTGAGTGAACTGAACGCAAATGATTATTATTATTACCCTACATTTAGGCTACATATTTAGAAGGCGCTTTCATCCAAAAAAGGAATAAAGATATTCGTCAAATGTCAGTCAGAATACAGGACTAAGATTATCACAAATAAACAAGATTTTGACGCAAGTGTGTGCGGGAGTGTGAGCGCACGGAGGCACGGAGCCGCCAGCGCAACAGTGGAAATATATATATATATAAGCTCTATAATTTCTGGTCATACAGAAAAGAATAGTAGCTACATCATTCGCAACTACTCTTATTTGTCCAAGCTCACATCAAGAAAACGTTGTGCTTTTGTAAAATAAAATAAAACAATCAAGCGTGCTTTCATGATCTCCGTGAACTGGAGCACGTCTCATAGCATAAACGAACTAACACAAAATATAGCCTAAAGCTTGAAATGTTCACTTTTAAACGAACAATTAAAATGGCTCGTTGTTTATTCAGACACATGTATTATCATGGTACCAGAGACATGGCTCTTCTCATTCAGCACTGCGGGAAAAATATAATTTACAGGTTCTAATCTGGCCTTAGAAAAACAGTAAAATCGATTTTTTTCCATAGGCCTAATTTCTGAATATTTTAAATGTTTAATAAAGGGGCAAAAAGTAATTTTTTCATTATTTTTTGCGCAGCATTTGTGTAGACTACAGTTCAAATTTTGGTGTTCAACTTTGCCTTTTAAAAATAGCCTACAACAACCGTTCATTTTTTTGTTTTTCAATTACGGGTTAAAAAAAGAAAAACGGAATGTAAATGGATGTAAAAATTTTTTTAGGCCTATTTGTAGAAAAGTTTGATAGTCAATCAAAATACTAGTAAAATCAAAGACTTTAATCTAAAAACTATCACTAAAAATAGTGATAAACTATCTTTAGTTTGATAGTCCGTTTAAATTTGCATCCATTCGTTTTTTTTAATTTTTTAACCCATAATTGAAAAACAAAAAATGAACGGTTGTTGTATTTTTAAAATGCAAAGTTGAACACCAACATTTGAACTTGAACTGTAGGCTACACACCAAATGCTGCACTAAAAATGCTGTCGTCACCGGTGCGCAATGACTTATGGGGTAGGATCAGGGTAGGATAGACCGCTAAGGATCCATTTATGTATCCTTCCTTTCACGGGGAAACAAAGGGTGCATTTGGCGTCGCTTTTGAATCAGGGTAGCCTTCGTCGCGCCACGATGACGCAACCGGCCTTCAAATACGGCCTTCGAAGGATGCGAAACTGAATTGGGACAGCCTTCATCTCGCCGTGGTGACGCAATCGGCCTTCAAATGGGGCCTTCGAAGATGCAGCCTTTGAATTGGGACAGCCTTCGTCGCGCCGCTGTGACGCAATCGGCCTTCAAATGCGGCCAAGCAGCCTTCAAATACGGCCTTCGGAGGACGCAGCCTTCACATTGGGACACAGCTCATGTGCACTTTCGGTCTTGTGGACTTACAATGGCTGCCGTGTGCGCGTGTCCGTTAAGTCCGTGAGACCGTAGTGTGTCCCATTTGTCATTTTGAGATCTCAGAAGGGTGCTCGCGAGCGCCCCGTGTGGTCGATTTGCGCCCTTGATGCGCACTTTTGCCGAGCCCGCGCTGATGCGGACTCCACAGCAGACTTCTTACCGACAGTCAAAGCGGCATATTACGTTACGAAAGTGCGGACTCAGAGGAAGACCGCGCGTGCTTAGGGTTCCATTTGGGACAGGGCCAATGTGCCCTCGCAGACTCACGCTAAGGGCCCTATACACTGAAAAAAAAAAGTGTGCTGGATTTACATGATTTGATAGTGTACATCGGTCCCACATGAACCAAATAAGTTACACAAACATAATTTATTCATGTAACTTCAACATCATGGAATTAAGTCATTTTTAGTAAACCAATTAAGTAGTCTCAAAGTGAATTTCAAAAGGCTCCCTCATTGGGTGATTCAGACATTCAAATTCATACATCCAATTAAGATTTCTTTTAGTGTTACACAACTCATTTTCTATACTGTAGACAACTATAAGCTACTTATAGCACTTACTAGCGCCTTAAATGCTAAGTTTTACCTGCTCTTTCAGCCAAAGCAGTTGCTTAAACATAGCTGAATCGGTCCACAGACTAACCAAATGCTCCACTCTTCTCCACAATGGTAACCCACTGTAATTTAAATGGTTCTAATAATACCAATATAATTGAACATTAAACACAATTAAACACTATCAAGTCTTCCCTTTTCTCATTTTCTCAAAAACACATAAAATAACACTTAATTTCAACATTTATTCTCTCGTAATTCAGACATATGCAAAGCATGCTGGGAACTAACAAGCACCGCCCAGTTTCAGTTAATGCAACACAAATCATTCATGTAGTCCAACACAAACGGATTAAGTAAACTTAAATTTGACATATATTTAAGCAGATTGGACACAATCAAATTAAGTTTGGACAAAATGTATAGCAATTGTGTTGCTTAAGCTCATTTTAATTAAGCAATTTGAACAAGCAGCAAAAATGATTTTTTTTTAGTGTAGGTCTACACTACATGACGTCACCGAAGTGTGGACTCTGAGGAAGTCCACAATTCCGGAGTGTGCCATTTGGGACAGGGCCAGAGTTGAACTGAGCACGAGGGATAGTCTGCTACTAACAGAGAGTTTAGTGCACTTAATGCTTTAAGTTGGACAAATTTCCTTTAAGTTGGACTATAATTTGTTTATCGCACATCACGCTCTCGGCTGAGGGGTTTGACTGTGGACTCTGATATGTGAGTTTTACACTGTGGAGCGAGCTTAGATCTGTTAGCCTCCATTTGGCTAATTAGCTCGCTCGTGGTTTTGCAGCATAGATACAGTGTATATCTATGGTTTTGCAGTATTGTGACATCGTCGTGAGAAGGACAGCAGACACGTCGTTCGATTGCTGAATGAGAGGAGACTACATCGGGAAGAGTTTTCGCTGACTGATGCAGGTGTTTACCTCCACCGGAGACCGTTTGGTTACGAGTGCTGGACGGACGAAGCTGTTTAACCCTCGCTCTGCCGCCGCAGAAGGCGTCGCTTGATTAGAGAGAAAGTTACAGACGCGATAGGATCTGTGCCTTTCACTTTACTCGAGGAGGTAAGTTATTGTTGTTGTTGTTGTTGTTTTCACTCCATGAGCTCCAACAGTAAGCGCGCCAACGGTTAATGCAGGCCTGCTAAAATAACAAAACTTAAAGAGTGCACTCAGGTTATCATAGACTATTGACTTTATTATTTGGGTATTTTCATATTGTTTCTGTTTATTTTCATATTTGTTATTCAAAGGTTGTGATTTTCTCCTCATAATACAAAGAAGGAAACTGCTATTGCGTTCTTGTTTTTTCCATCACATGCTTTGTATTTGTGTAGATAAATATTATCTGTGATAATATTTGCTGGGTTTTAAAACCAGATTATTTCTTCAGTCACCCATTGTTTAGAAGAGAGTGAGAATCGTAGTGTTCCTAGACAGGTTTATTATACAATGGGATGTCTCTTTAATAATAATAATAATAATACATTTTATTTATAATGCGCTTTTCTAAAACCCAAAGCGCTACAGACAATAAAACAAGTAAAATACATAAGTAGAAGAGTAATACAAAGTAATCATTACAGTACAACACAGTCGAATACTAATCATAACAGTCTATGTAAGCAATTTTAAAAATATGTGTTTTTAAGAACTTCTTGAAACTGGATAATGTAGGAGCATCTCTAACAGTAAGAGGAAGTGCATTCCATAACCTGGGTGCGGCGACAGAGAAAGCTCTCTCACCCATAGATTTTGATCTACAGGGAGGCTGTTGAAGAATAAGAGAGTCAGCAGACCGAAGGGAACGAGAAGGTGCGTACAGGCTGACTAAGTCACAGATATAAGATGGAACTATTTTGTGCATAGCTTTATATGTTAGTGTGAGAGTTTCAAAAGCAATCCGTGACTGGACAGGTAGCCAATGCAAATTATAAAGCACACCTGTAATGTGGTGACGAGGTGAAGTGTGTGTGAGCACACGTGCTGCTGAGTTCTGGATGTACTGGAGGCGTTTTATAGATTTAGCAGGTAAACCAACAAAAGGTGCATTACAATAATCTATCCTAGAGGTAACAAATGCATGAATAAGCCTTTCAGCATCAGATAGAGTAAGATAGGGCCTAATTGACCCTTCGCAAAGACCCGCCCTCCTTAGTTACTGTCGCTATGCCCGACAAGCTACGCCGCTCTCACGCTCTCACCATGTTATCACGCAGTGAAAAATAGATCACGGAGCAGAGAGGAGACTGACAACACGCGGACAGACAGGACAGACCAGGTTACTTTTCGGTTACTTTTGATATTAAGCATATTAAACAAAGTCTCACCTCTCAAATATGGTCATTTTTTGAAAGAAAATTAAACAATAAATACCGTTTTGTGGCTCTTTATGTGCCGTGACAGATCGCTGTAGAGCATCAGTTAAAGCTGCTCGTGATCCGATCATCTCTTCCTTCTAGTTCATTTATAGCATAAAATAAACATGAATTAACATAAGAAGGAATGTTGTTTCAACCGCGGAAAGGCGTCAGTATATTCAGTTTTTCAAGTTCAAATCCTCCCATGTTAATCTACTAACTCGACTGGCTGCTTTCTCGGACAAAATGGCAGATGGCGAAGTATGATTGGTTAGAACACCTGTCAATCAAGCTCCACGCGAAGGGTCAATTCTTGCAATGTTTCTTAGATGATGGAATGCAGATTTCGTAATGCTCTTTATGTGAGAGTCTAGTGTTCTGGGCATCAAAAATCACACCAAGGTCACGAGCACACGAAGATGGAGATAAGACACTATCATCCATGATCAAATTAAAATGTCTCCCTTTGTGAGTAGCCGCAGGTGTGCCAATGAGTAGAATCTCTGTCTTAGAGGAATTCAGTTTTAAAGGGTACCTATTATGGCATTTAAAATGTTCCTAATATTGTTCTGGGAGTCCCCAACAACAGTTTTACAAGCATGCAATGACAAAAAACACTTTTGTTGTCTTATAATATGCATTTATTTTTACCTGATTTGCTCACCGACTCCCATATGAATCGTTTAGCGCAGGGGTTCTCAAAGTCTATATTCAAAGGTTCCGTCAATGTCAAAGGTCCGAAACTATTGGGGGGGGGGGGGGGGGGTTAGTGGGGGTTAGTGACATGCCCCCACGGAAGAACATTTTGAAAAATAACCCCTTAAATTCATACATTTTATAGCACATTATAAATGCAACTTATTAGGCAAAGTTGCATTATATATTTTTTTTATATTTTTATAAGTTGCACAAAAATTTGTATAGCAAAGTAGGCTTAATCTATATACAAGACTTAACCACAGATATATAAAGGCTATCATGATAATTTTGCCAAAAATGAACCATGTTTGTATAGTTCATAATACGTTTTATTTTTAACTTAAACAAATACGTATTATACGGAACGGTTGGCAAGCCTTGAGGCACACAAGCACATTTGCGCACGCACACGTAAGGTCGCTCTCTCCCTCTCTGCCGGTTTGGAGCTCGCGAGCTCTAGATTGCGGGAGATTTGAACTAATTTGCGGGCATCAGGGAGCCGCTATCAATATGCGGAAGACTCCTGGAACTTCCGGGAGACTTGGTATATCTGTGAACGCATACCTCTCTGTCCAATCATCTTTGAAAACTCTATTTTCTTCATCAACTTTTCTTTTCCTGGACAATGACATCCTCCACACCCATTCAAACGCTTACTGCGGTGAAGTGTCGCGTTGCGCGCGCCCCTTTTTACAGTCTATGGTTGCGCCTGATTACGTCAAAAATCATACGCTTACTGGATGTCATGGCAACTAAATCACGGAGGAAAACTTTAAATATCTCGTTTTAATTTCGGACCATCTCAAAAAATAAACAAATGATTTTTACATGCGTTTATCAAAGTAGGAAATCCACACTTTTAATCCCTTACACACAATTAGTGCTCTTGAAATACGAAATGGAGGCGGGTCCGGATTGAATTCCCTCTGGGTCCGGATCCGGACCGGAGTCCGGACTTTGAGAAGTACTGGTTTAGCGAGTCATTTTTCCAAACCCCGCCTTTGCGTGACGCTAATCTGTGGTGATATGTTAGACACCCAGCCGACGGGGTGTCATTGGTTGTTGCGCTAGATCTTACCCAGATACAACAGTGCTATTTTCTGATTGGCTAACAACACCAGACGAACAACACCAGAGGAGACCAGGGTTGCCAGGTCTGCACAACAAAACCATACCAATTGCTCATCAAACTAACCCAATCACGGCCAAAAATATTCAAATAGCGTTCCCGGGTGTTTCCTCAATAACAATCATGTTCCAGTGGATAAAACAATCGCGTCAACCAACGTGCACTACACAAACAACCCGCGGAAACAGTGCAGGCATACGGACCTGGCAACACTGAAGGAGACGCGCTTGAATCCTGCCGGTTCCACAGTGAGTGAGTTTTGGGCACTGCGGCATATTAAATATATTACAAATAGTTTTTCAGCGTGAGAAATACAATGTGTGGCCGGAGAGCGTGACAAAAGACCGAAATGAGTGACTGTCACGCTCAATGCGTGATGCGTGACACTCGAGAGCCTTGTGACAACTCCATTAACAATGACAAACACTTCACATATTTCAATACAATTGACATTGAAGACCTAAGTTAGCTGCTAGAAGCTGCGCTGTGCCTGTGCGTACACAACACACAAAATAATTATAGAACATGATACAAACATAAAAGCAACAGCCTACTTACAGATTGTGATTCGGAGAAGGAAGCTGATCCAAATAAACTCGGTACTGAACCTCCCTCCTTCAGTATCAGCCGGCTCGCAAATTCATACTTTATAGCATTTAGGTTTGTGAAGCAATCATCTTCAAAATGACGCGAACACAGAACAAGTTCGGGCTATAATACTTCTGTGGTATAGTTATGAATTGTAGCCACGGTCTTCAAATGCTCCTCACTGGGCAGATGAAAAATGTTTGCTTTTGCGTCGCACTTCAAAACACAGCATCGTCTCGTCGACATGATGTTTTCCCTGGTGTCTCCTAATGCAATGAGTGGGCGTATCTTATTCAAATAACTTGTACAAGTGACGTACGAAAGTGCATCGTTCGTCTATCGATTCATATCAACGACTCAGAGTCGACTCTTACTTTTGAGAGACAATAACTTTGTATACGGTGAACTTTCATATTTAAAACTTTGCAGGATGTTTTCGTTCACTTAGATCTATGTTACACACTACATGAAAGGTAATTTTCAAAATTCCATGATAGGTACCCTTTAAAAAATGATGATGCATCCACGCTTTTATTTCCTGCACACCTTCCGACAGAATTTTGGAGGTGACAGTAGGATCAGATTTAGAGCTGATGTAAATTTGAGTATCATCAGCATGAAAATGATACCCCAGACCATATTTCCTAATTATTTGCCCCAGTGGAAGCATATAAACACTAAACAATATGGGACCCAAGACAGATCCCTTAGGAACGCCAGACCGGACTTGTCCAGTATCAGATTTGTTGTTTCCCAAGACAACAAACTGGGAACGATCAGTGAAGTACAACTTGAACCAGTACAGTACCAGTGATACCAAGCCAGCTCTCCAGCCAATTTAGCAGGATAGAATGGCACACTGTGTCAAAAGCTGCACTCAGATCTAACAAGACCAAGATGGTAGAGGCTCCAGAGTCAGCTGACACAAGCAGGTCATTCATAACACGAACCAAGGCTGTCTCTGTACTGTGTCCCTTTCTAAACCCAGACTGAAATGGTTCGAAAAGCTTGTTGGATGACAAATGTCAGTGGAGTTGTGCTACAACAACACGTTCTAAAACCTTGGAAAGAAAGGGGAGATTTGAGATAGGCCTGTAGTTTGATAGGTCTGACTTATCACATCCAGGCTTTTTAAGTACTGGTGTAATAGCTGTAATAGTGTAATAGTCTTTCACCATTTTTCCCAGATAGCACACATACGTCTGGCCGATGTCGGCCCGATGTACAAAGTTCCATCGGCACGATGTCGCTCAGAGAGGGTTTGCTAATCAGCAATATGTCGCCGCAACGTCGGCATATGATCGCAAATGATCTTCGGCCGATGTTTGACCGACGCAAAGCTGTAAATCCCGGCCGCTCTGCATGGGCTTTAAAGGACCTTTATTTATTTAGGTCGAACCTTTCTGGCTACTCCTTTACACCATGCGCTCCTTTCATTGAAGCTAGGGGTGGGCGGTATGACCAAAATTCTGTTTCACGGTATGACTAATTTTATTTCACGGTAACGATATATTTCACGATATAGTTATTTATATATGTAGTTATTCTCAAAAAATCGACAAAAAGGTCTTTGTATAATAAATAAACCTACTTCAACTTGTCTGATTTTTCTTTTATTTGGTAAATTATTTATTTGGTAAACTATTTTAATAGCGAAGTATAGTAAAAACACACTCATCAACTTTTAGATTAACTTCCCTCAACTTATTGATATTAAATACAACTCATAGGTGCAATTAAACTTTAAATAAAGTGTTGCTGATTTTTTTTTTTTATCTCATTGCTATACTTCATCAATCATTTTTATAATTCTGAATATTTTATATTAAACTATTCTATTCATAATAAATTAGTTACTTCCTTTTAATTGTGTAGGATATTAGTAATACTAGTTATGTTTAAGTGTTCCCCGGTACATTTTTGCCATGTCTGCTTATTATGGCGCTTTTCCACTGCATGGTACGGTACGGTTCGGTTCGGTACGGCACGCTTTGGCGCTTTTCCACTGCATGGTACGGTACGGTACGGTGCGCTTTAATGGTACCTGATCTGTTGAGGTTCCAAGCGTACCGTACCGGTACTAAAATGTGACGTGAAACACTGCAGATCACTGATTGGTCAGACAGACAGAATCGTCACTACCAGCGTCATTGGATTTGCGACACGAGACCGCTATACAGAGTCATATAACCAGTAGACAACAGCCAACACGGTAGCACCTGTGTTTTACTTACTTGAAAAAAAAGAAGAGATCAACACTTTAAAAAGGAAATGGCTGAATCGTGGTCGAGGTGCAGACGTTCCTCTCGTTGGTTGCCTAGGAGCGGGTCCAGCGAGAGCTGGATGGGGCAAAACAGAATGAAAAAGTGTTCCAAGAAGTAGCAGCTAGCTCAGCTCTAGCCGCACACGGCTATCACCGGACCTACAAACAGTGTAACGATCAGTCCCACCCACTTTGAATGGGTACTAACTGCAGTGGAAAAGCAACCGAGCTAGCGAACCGAACCGTGCCGTACCGAGTCGTACCACGCAGTGGAAAAGCTAAGCGAGCCGAACCGTTCCGCGCCGAATCGAACCGTACCGAACCGAGCGTACCATGCAGTGGAAAAGCGCCATTATACTGTGGAAGGGGCTTGTTTTGCTCTTTTTGTGAGATCTGGCAACCCGTCACCAGTTCAGAAGTGTCAAGTTCATCAAGTTCAGAAGAAACTAGGAGAGCAGCAGCTTCTGTTAGTGTTGACTAAGAAACGTTAGTTTAAATTATATATGCCTTGTAACTGCGTCATTATTTTACCATAGCCCGGTGAACTCCCTCTCAGTGCGTGTGCACGCGCGCGTCTTTTATCAGTAAAATCCGATCAGTTAAAGGGACACAAGGCAGGATTCACGTTTCTGTCAAACTGCGACCCCTAGAGTCGCTGTGGAGTACTTGTATTTAACGTTACTGTCGTAAATACCACTCACGCAGAGCGTGACATGGCGTGCCGTGTTACATAGTATACAATAGTACATTGTGTTTAAATGGGATCTAATATATGTTGGTAGTGGTGAGAATTTTCACGTGATTAAATACATAGATCCGACAATTATCCCCATTTACTTTAATGGCCAGAGGCAGAACTTTTGCCAAGTGTGTCAGAGGTTCTGGGTTCTAATTCGTACTAGTAGTATAGTTTATTTTCCTCATCAAAACCGATTGTTTATTAGTGGTTGTATTTCAAGCAGGGACACGTTTTTTTGTGCATAAGGTTTTGTGATTTCACCGTAACAAATATAGAGAGTCTCTCAGTCTCACTCAGCAACGGATTGAGGCGCGCGTCCGTGTGAAGACTGTGCGCGTCACAACATAACACTGTATCCACGCCACTGATCGCAGCGGCAACAAGTACTTTGGTCACTTGATTTCAAAAACAACACATTTCAGATCGCCTCTTATTTAACAAACGAACGAAATGAATGCTCTACTAGAGTTACCTGGATATGTTTTATTTGTTTGTATTGGTACATCCGTGCCAATGGGGACATATCACACCCGCAAATTACGCCTATACTCGTGTCTGACTCCTCCTCGGTCAGTCTGCCGTTTTCTCTTTCTCTGTTCCCCCGACAATGCTTTCTGCATCTTATATGCCTGCTCAGCCATGACGACAGTGTGACAAACTCCAAACTCCAAAAGAAGTCATATAACCATTTCAATAACTCTGAAGCTGTTCAGTTAAGCTAAAAAAAACTGCATAGAATCCCTTTAATTTGAGTGTCAAGGGGTGTCAAGTTGTAATCACGTATCGAATCAAAGGGAGATTTTATCAGCTGGTTCAGTGGCCAATTGTTTGGAGTTAGAAATATATAACTTGCGCTGCATATTCAGTAATTTTGCTTCAGATACAGGATTATAGCCGGTTGTTCATTACCACGGCAACCGCTTGCGTGTCAAGCTGAATGCGATTTTCGTTTTTAAAAAGTAAACTATAGCCTACATAAGAGACGGAAAGATGTAGATAACTATACATTATTTAAGGTTATTTCTATTTGTTTACGATATTGATATAAGCACTGTTGTTGTCAAGTAAGCTTCATGCTTTCCCCGTTGCGAACGTGCACTCCTCTAAACTGTACGTTAGCCTACGGGTGCTGCACTGCTCTAGACCTCTAGTGACTGCTGCGCCTTTCCCCCCCGAAATATCACGTTAACAACAACCCTTTAGAAAAAGTAATTCCTTTGTGGATCCTCTTGATCTGCTATCTCCATGTTTCTTTGACAAATCTCAGTGTCTCCGTCTGAAGCCTGGTTTATACTCGACGCGTCCGCAAGAGCGCGAAGCGCGCGCGGCAAAAATGACGTCATCGCGGTGTGGGCGGTCGCACGCGTTGGGTGCGCAAGGGCCCATTTCGCCTGGCGGTGTGCACGGCAGATTTTGTAACAACGCGCGCGGCGCCGCATCCGAAGATGAACGACTTCGAGCCGAATCATGGCCGAGCTCGAACTTCTCACTACACCGGCACCCAGTTTGCACGTCTATAAGTTGCTTACATTTAAAAAATGAGCATTCAATAGCTTAAAAGTATTTTATTGAACATAAAGGTCCATGTTTAATAAAAATGTTCACGAAACTTAATGACATTTTTAGTGAAATTAGAAAATATGTTAGATATTGTTAATTTAGTTATATTGTATACACATTCTCATAACCATATATTTTGTTTTATTGTCATTACCTAATAATCTCAGGGTTTACTGGGTTTTACACGATTCCTTTTGTAGTGTGGTATTGGTGTACTAAAATAAACATTGTCACGTGTGGACCTTTCTTCTTCTCACGGTTGATTCCTGATGGTTTAGAGGACAATTACTCGAGTCGCCCCCTGTCGTTTCACAGAATAGTACAACGGCGAGCGCGTCGAGTATAAACGCCTCGTCCGTTTGGGGAGACACGCGCAGTCTGCGGAGACTCGCGCTCTTGCGGACGCGTCGTGTATAAACAAGGCTTAAGCGCACGCTGCAAGAGATAACCACGCCCACTTATTTACATGTCGCGGTATTCACGGAATAAAAAAAAAAATCTGTTACGGTTGACATTTTCTTCCGCAGTAACGGTATATACCGTCATACCGCCCAGCCCTAATTGAAGCACGCACGAACACAGAGAGGAGAGAGAGAGAGAGAGAGAGAAGGAGAGAGAGAGAGAGGAGAGAGAGAGAGAGAGAGAGAGAGAGAGAGAGAGAGAGAGAGAGAGAGAGAGAGAGAGAGATAGAGAGAGAGAGAGAGAGAGGAGAGAGGGGAGAGGAGAGAGAGAGAGAGAGAGAGAGAGAGAGAGACACTCAGGATCACAGAAACAGTAGTTATAGCTGCCCCCGCGACTTTCATGAATAAAATATCATCAATACTGAACACATGCAACTTTCATCCCTCAAAATGGCCATATTCAATAAGAAAAAGTCAAGTAGTTTGCATCACTGGACATAACTGTCAGGCATTTATCATTTCTATCGTAAAACAGTTGACTAATATTAAATGAATGGCAACTTTCATCTCACCTCGCAGTGTTTGCACTCTTTCAATGTTAAACTGATGGAATAACGTGCTCTGCTTCTGTGAACAGGAAACCCTGCCTACTTTGATTTGATTGGCTATCTATTTGGATAGACTTGCCTAAAGTGTAACTTTTAAACCTTTTTGTCATCCTAAAAACAAAGCAGAGCAAGAATTTCCAACATTGGGGGAACAGTTTGGCCATTTCTAATTATTGACATATTATTGTTTTTATTATTATTGACGTATAATTATATAACTTCTCCCCCTCAATGTCTATGGTGATATACAGCACTGGGGCTACTTGACTATCTAATATGAAAAAAGTAGGCTATACTGACATAGAAAAATATCTTCTTAATTTTGTGTGTAACCGTCTCTATAATGAACAGACACAATTCAAGTTAATATAGTTTAATGACACCAGAAAGAATGGATAAAAAAGGAACAGCAACAATGTAGATCCACAGTAGAGACGGATTCTTCCAAAGGAACAGCAACAATGTAGATCCACAGTAGAGACGGATTCTTCCTGGCAGCCTGTAACAGAGTGGGAAAAAGCAGTTAGGTCTTTGCTTTAAGAAACAAATCCATCAATAAATATGTTTTAACTGTTTCCTTAACAGAAAACATGAAGTGCTGTTAGAAACTTTATCTGTCACTGTGTCCCTGCAACGTCTGTCAGCGGCAGCGCGTTTTCTACTCGAGCATGTGAAAATTATTGTTTTTCTCAACATGAAAGTGAAACAATATAAACAAGATAAATATTATGTTGACTCGAGTGTATACCTATGTTCTGTATGATAAAGTGTCTGTTTTATTCGCGTTTTTTCCCTTTCGTACTGATTGATCTTAAATGCTTCTTTACATTTTTTGTTTAACATATTGTTTAATGTTTTCAACTGAAAGAAAACCTTAAGATGCAACTTAAGCTTGTTGTATATATTTAATTTCCCTAATAGTCAACAATGTTGTTTAACAACCGTGTGTAAGGGACATATGCGCTATATCACGCAGCAGTAAGTCATGCAGCGCGGTAACTGATGACGTCATATCTAGAGGGATTCCATAAACTACACAGAACCCCACTATTCGCCGACGCAATGTTTAAATTCAGGCAAACTTGATACTTTATGGACAAATATACATAATGAAAAGATGATACAAAATTTAATACCTTGGAAAATGGCATTTAAGACTTTTTAGTACTTTTTTAAGGGCCTTAATTCTCTAAATTGATTTATCAACTTTTAATACTTTTTAAGACCCCGCGGACACCCTGTTTACTACGAGATATATTTATGGAGATGAGAAATAAAAAACCCGCCCTGTACAGCTATGATCAGCTGTCCGGTGTGGTGAAGTGATGAGTCCCAGCTTAGGACCCCAGTACGGTAGTATGCCTGATCTAAAGCTGTTCTCGTGAATCTTAATGTAGTCAATCAAACTTTAATTCATGTAATAATCTTTTATTTTTATTCTGATTATTTATATAGCCTAGTTAAAGTGAAAGAAATAACATGTTTAGGTATGTTTTGTGACATTCTTATTAGGCAATAAATAAGGCATTATATAATTTGTTTTAAATACAAGCATGTCATGTCATAATTCATTCTTAAACAGTATTATGCTTGTATCATATTTGTTACTGAAGTTTTTTTATCGAAAACTATCGTAGATGGTGAGAAAAACGTTATCTCTAACCATTTCGTATAGCTGTATGCTATGCTACTACCTAAGCTAACTAAAAAAACACTAAGAACGAGAAATGTTTAATTTCACAATCCATAGCTTTGGTTATATACTAGTATATAAAACATATAAGTTAAAATATATTAATGGTCGTTATAACGTAGTTCAAAAGACTTATATAATAAAGTGATATCTGATTTGTAACCAGGCAGTAAAGCGATTACCTATAAAATGTGCTTTGAACCAATCGGATTGCTTGGGTCCTCCTAAAGGCGGGTATACACTGTGCAATTTCAGCAAGGTACCTACTAACACTGAACGAGTAAATCGCATGAGGTGTAAAGCAGAATTTCTGTTCAGGATTTATGTGCTCACACTATACGATCCGATCATCGAGCTGCGACTTGATTGCGAATATCTGCGATAAACCCCTGGATTGCGCCTATAGACGATATCATGTATCCAGAGATCTTGTCAAAACAAGCTGTGAGGATAGTAAAATATTAAATAGAAGCTTACTCCTCCTCAATAAAACATTTAGGTCTATTACAATGAATTATAGGCATATAATTAACTATTAACAGTCTATAATATGTCCGAACATTGCAATAATTAGTCATCAATGAAAATTAAAAACAGGTTTATTTCAAAAACATTGTTTAATAAAAGAGGCGTTACTTAAAAATTTGGAGAACTGTACAAAAATCATTAGGTCTGTCTAAGAAAATCTCATCTGCAGCAAGCATTGGCTATCTTAATGACTTTGTACCATCTCGTACAGATGTGGGTTTCAAAAAGTGGTCACAATATGGACTTGATTATTTGCACCAATTATTTCATAATGACACAATTAAATCATTTGAACAAGTAAGAAATGAATTTACACTCCCAAGGTCTGAATTTTTTAGATATTTACAACTGAGACATTTCCTCACAACGCATAAGGAACTTGAAATCATTAAAAAACCCTCCCCAATAGAAAGATATTTTAAAGAAATACAAATTGGACATACGGTCAAAAAAATTATTTCTAAAGGATATCTGTTATTTTTATCTAAGAATTCAAATAACACATTACAGATCAAGGAAAAATGGGAGGCCGAAATTAGTGAAACAGTGCCTCTTGAAACTTGGGAGGAAGCGTGTGAAGAGCTACATCGTGTGACCAACTCTAATGTCTGGAGGGAATTCAAATGGAAGGTAATAACCAGATTTTTTCGAACTCCACAGATAATTGCAAAATGGAATCCATCTTGCTCAGACAAGTGCTGGAGAAATTGTGGCCAACATGTTGGTAACCACACCCATATTTTATGGTCATGTCCAAAACTAAGAAATTACTGGAAAGATATATTTGATGCCCTTAAAGAAATCTTCCATTGTGAAATCCCTGAAGACCCCATAATAGCCCTTCTAGGTGTGCGTCCAAAGGGCCTTGAAGGTAGAGCTAAAATATATTTATTACAGATCTTATTCGCTGCAGCCTTGAAGTGTATTACATGCAGATGGTTAAAACCTGACCCTCCATCATACAATGCTTGGATTCAAAAAGTATGGGAGTTGTACGAGATGGAGCAAATCACATTTGCATTACGACTTCAGAAAACTATTTTCTTAAAGAGGTGGGCTCCTGTAATGCCATTAATACTACAATGACTGTGTGTTATACTATCATATCCACCCCAATTTCATCTCTGCCTTTTTCTAATTATTAATTACCTTTTTTTTTTTTTTTTTTTTTTTTTTTTTTTGGGGTCTCTTCCCTAACCCTCCCCTCACCCCCAGGTACTAGGTGTATTTGTCCTCATTCTCTGTATAATGTGTACAATATAATTAAGTTTTGACAATTGGCAATATTGTTTGTGAGAACATGATGGATAAACCAATGCCACACTGTATTTTATGTGATGATGTGGTTCTAAATAAAAAATATAAGTTCCAAAAAAAAATAAATAAAAGAGGCGTTACATCACAGGTGGCTTGGAAGACGTGTGTAATATATGGTTAATCCATTTTGCAACACGAACTGGAGGTAAGCAACAGTAATTTGTAGCTAGTTTGAACTACAGAACTTAAAGATCTCCCTCTTTTTGTTTTTATTTTATTTTTGCTGCAGATTAAAATGGTTAAACTTCTGTTTTCGTGGCAATCTAGTTTAGGGCAATCGGTTCATAGCTCTGCTTCAACTGTGCGATATAGTCACGAGGAGCGACCAAAATTTCTGACATGCCAGAGATTCATCCGATTGCCTGTCGGGAGAGGTTAATCGCCTCTCGTTTCTCCCTGTACACTGCATGACAAAAGACGCACGACAAAGCTGAAAATCGTGAGTCGCACGAGTCAGAATTCGGCTCGAAATCGGGTGCAAATCGCACAGTGAATGGCCGCCATAAACTGGGACCCATCACTTCAGTGGGACTCAACACTTCACCACACCGGCCGAGCTTTCCATGGCCAAAGCTGAACGGTTGGTTCTTGTCACATGATCTGCGGTGTGCTTGCGGCATTCTGAAAAGTTGAGATGTTTTCATTTCGTCGTGTCATAGGCGCGCCTGGAAAGACGAGCGCACCACACCGCGTGTTCAGCAATTCATCCAATTAAAGAAATTAGTTATTTACACCAATAATGTGATGCGGCTGATGAGCAATCTGGTGAGTTTTGGAGGCGGAGCATTGAAGAGCGTTTTTGAAACAGCGTTTTTGAAATATTGCTTACCCCACCTTATGTTAATCTATAGATGCCATCATCTGAAGTCTTCACAAGTGAGACTGGATCCAAACTGGAGTTGCCGTAATCTCTAGATAACTTGCTGAGCATCCTGAGATAGAAACAGGGAAGCAACAGGAGAAAGATTTAGCATAGCTGCAGTTCATATTATTTCAGACAAAAGATGATCATGTGCACTTTTTACCATTTCATCACATATTAACTGTAGAACAATATTATGAGATGTGTTAATTGAATGCTTGACTAAAGAGACGTGTCTTTAATCTAGATTTGAACTGGGAGAGTGTGTCTGAGCCCCCAACATTATCAGGAAGGTTATTATAAAGGTAAAAGAGTAGCAAAACATAACATCCTTGATGTGTCATTTTAAGTGAACAGCCATGCGAGTGGTGTTATTAAGAGTGACCACGGTCAATCTGACTGCAGTAGATGTGAAAGATATGAATAAAAATGATGAAGTCCACAGTAGTCGATTGTCGAGTGCGGCCGCGCGCAATCATTGGTAACTAGATAACTAAGGATCGCGCACACAAACTCGACAATCAACTACTGTGGACTTCGACCGAAAACAGGAAGATAATGCAGGTATGTGAGCTGGCTGAATTAACATCATTTTTATTCACATCTTTCACATCTACTGCAGTCAGATTGATCGTGTTCACTCTGAATAACACCACTCACATGGCTGTGCACTTGTAATGACACATCGAGGATGTTAAGAGGCTAAAAGCAGGTTTAAAACTTTCCCCCATTTAAGTCAACAGGGTGCAAATTTTAAAAAGAGTATAACACGGTGTAGACAACACCGATTTTTGTCATTTTTCTCTGTACTGACAGCACTCCAAATTTACAAAAAAATGAGCTCAGTTAAAATTGACCGGAGTAATTCTACTTTAAGTATACCTTCTGTAAGTCATACGTTCGGAAGGTTGGTCTGTACCACTCTTACTACCTTATCACTGTTGCAGGTCTATACGAATATAATTCTTAAGTTTTAATACACCCAGACAGTGTTATTTAGGCTAATTCAAGTGTTTTCATGCAAAGAATAAAATTGTCATTACACTGAATTGTTGTTAGACTTTTCATTATCCAAAGGTATATCAGCTGGCAAATCATTAAAGTCTTAATAGTCTATTTAAAGGGAATGATTGTGGTAGGGAGTTTGCTCAAACTATGGCAGCGATACAGTGAATAGTTGTTCTAAAAGACGGCGCCGTGTACGGAGCGCTATCAAAGGCCAGTGAAAGCATACTGTCAGATAAGTCCTATTCGGAGGCTAATTGTTCCTCATGGGCTTGTACGGTATTTTAAACATTTACAGGGGAAAGTCTGTGATTTTATTCCCATCCAAATCCATAATGTCAGTGTTTTTCCTCACCCAACCCGCGTAAAAATCTGTGGCCAAATTACCTACTGTTCATGTGGTCGTGTGCGTGTTAGTAATTTAATCTCTAAGTTTACAAGAAGAGATCTTTTCAAACTTCACTGTTTAAATCCTTTTTGATCACTGCCGAGCACCGTACGTATGATAGGCCTACAATTTTATTACTGAAATGCTGGAAAGTATTTACAAGTACAATATTTCATCACAGCTCCACAGGCGTCAGTTTGGTTTGAAATGTGGTGGGGACAGAGACTCATTCGGAAGTGCATTTTCAAAAGTGCTGGGTACAAATTTTGTGTGAGTTCTTCAGTGGTCTAGTGGTAGATCTTTTGCCAAGCGTGTCAGAGGTTACGGGTTCGAATCCGCCCTCGCTATAGTTTTTTTTTCTCTTATCAAAACCAAATATGTTCATCAGTGGTTACAGTCTATATCAAACACACACGTATATAGTACACACGTTTGTGTGCATTTTATTTTGTGATTTCACCGTAATGAATAGAGAGTCTCCATAACGGCGATAGATTGAAGTGCGCGTCCGAGTGAAGACTGCGCGCGGGCCGCCACAAGAGAACACTGTATCCATGACACTGATAGCAGCGGACACGAGCGCTCAGAGTTCAAAAACAAAACATTTTAGCGTTAGATCTCTTATTTAAGAGCGGACTAAATGAATGCTCTGCTAGTTAACTGGAGATGTTTTATTTGTATTAGGTACATCCGTGCCTCAATGTTTCTAAAAGTGGTGGGTATAAAATGACTCATGACAAAATCTGGTGGGGACGCGTACCCACCGTCCCCACCGAAATCGACGCCTATGCACTGCTTCACCTCAGCGAACAAAAAGGAGAAAGAAGAAAGCATGTAAACACTTGAAATAGGCTGTTATTGTGGCAGTAAAATATGATACAATTTTAAAATATGTAGGTTAGGCCCAGGATTTTCAAAGTGGGCACCGCAGCAAGTTGGAAGAAGAAAAAAAAGCTGTAAAAAAAGTGCACGAGAGAATAATTGATTCTCTAGCCATCGTTATCAGCAGATTCAGCACTTTCACTACGGACACGACCGCACCTGGTAACATCGCACGTAAGAAGGTATATCTTAAGCAACTTCCTAAGGTATGGTTCGGGGAACACGCCTAGAAATGGTATACCTTTAGTTAAGTTATACCTTAAGAGTCTTCGTAGCGTACCGATACAACGTTATCGGGAAACGCAGCCTTGATTGCTCATGACCACCATATTGGTATTCCCTCAAATTATTGAAATAATAGAAAAGAAGCTGATTTTAATAAAAAAAACATGAACTAACGATTCAGCATTTTTATATTTGAATACTATACATTCTTACAATGAAAACATCCTAAACATTTCTGATTATTATCAATGTTAAAAAAAGTTGTGCTGATTAATGTTTTTGTGTAAACCATTGTAACAATTTAAACCATTTATTTTTCCCTCCAGGATTCATTGTTAAATAGACCCTAAACATATAAACGGTAGTTAACACTACAGTTCAAAAGTTTGGGGTCAATAAGATTTAAAAAAGGGAAAAAAAGAAACTCATATTTTTATTCAGCAAGGATGCAATAAAATGACCAAAAGAGAGAGTAAGGATATCTGTTTCAAATAAATGCTGTTTTTTTTTTTACTTTCTATTCATCAAATAATCCTGGAAAACACAAAAATATGAAGCAGCACAATTGTTTTCAACACTGATAATAATCATAAATGTTTCTTGAGCATCAAATCATCATATTATAATGATTTCTGAAGGATCATGTGAAGCTGTGATGTGGAAAATTCAGCTTTGATCACAGGAATTAATTACATTTTACAATATATTCACATAGAAAACAGTTAACCTATTAAAATATTAAATAATATTATTTCACAATATTATTGTTTTTAATGCTGTCTTGGTGAACGTAAGAAATTTCTGTCAAAACATAAAAATGTGTACCAACACAATTAGTGTATGTTTGACATTAGTGTATGTTTGAAGTTTTACTTACTAGTCATGTGGTTCATAGCGTCCTTCGAGATGATGATCAGGACAAAAACTGCTACGGTGCAGGGCATCAGCATGGAAGGATCTAGGAACACAACAAACCATTTGTCACAGAGCCAACAATATTATTATACTATGCCAGGTTTATTAAAAGGAAAAAGCTACAGCAGAGGGGAAACAAACTATTAGCAGCTATGTGACTTGCGGCACAGATTTTCTTCATTGTCACACCTTATCAACTGCAGCCATTTTCTCGTATCTTTCTCGTTACAGGGAAAGCGGTAGAATGACAGTTGAATGTCACTTTTTTTTTTAACAAAAACTCGGGCGAAAGCGGTAGGTAGGTAGAAAGCAGTGGCGATTTCTTTAAGACTGCAAGGTAAGCTCAGCTTCCCCTATAATGTCAAAAAAATGAATGGTCAAATGTGTACTATTGTGTTAACATTTTATTTACTAAAAATGCGTTAGAACTAGGGGTGTCAAAATTAATCGTTTCTTCGATGCACCGCGATGCAGACGAGGACGATTCGGTTTCGGTTCAGTAATAGACCATAACCGGTTATAATGTACTGACGCTTTTCTGACGTCATTTAACGCGCATGTGCTTTGTCGCGGTAGCAAACACTGCTGGCAGAGGGAGACGAGACGCGAGTGCGAGTAATTAAATATTCTTACATATGAGCATGCAAGTTACATGCGCTTCTTGAGGCACACACGCACACACACGCAAGGTCTCGCTCTCTCCGTGCACGCGGTACACGGTTTGAACATACATTCACGTAGCCTCTCGAAAACCGGGACGTTCAGTGTCCCGGGAATCGGGACAAACCGGGACAGATGACAACCCTTCCGCACCCGATGGTCAAATTACACTTATTCTGTGTTGTTTCGCGTGATTATGGATGATCGTCTTCAACAGCGGACTCGGTGACGGTTGATGCGCGCATCTCCAGGGTAACATACACTGATGAATGAGCACTGCTTTTAATGAACATTTCTTTAAAACAAAATTATTTTGAAAGAATTTCATTTTCTTAATGGCATTAACAGGCTTTAGTCCCATGAAACTTAAACTGGAATGTCTCTGTTGTTGTCACTGGGACTTCCTGAACAGGCGAACACTCACGCACACGCGCGAGCACGCATACATCACTTTTTAAGTAAAATTGAAAATTAAGGATGCGGTGCATCGCAATGCATCGCGATAATCGAATTGAACCGAATCGATGACATGATAATCGTAATCGAACCGAACCGTGAGACCAGTATAGGTTCACACCTCTAGTTAGAACACGTTCATCTCGAAGACGAGTTAGTTCAGAATCAGCTTCATAGTTTGGCTGACTCGATTTCCTTCTCATACATTCCCGGAGCGTCACAGTGCATTTCCCCTTTGAAGCCGGGCGTCCATTGACTTCAATGGGGCTGCTTTAAACAGTTTTTTTCAGTGCTTCGAAACTAGACGGTCATTGGATAAATGCTGCGATTATGTCCCGCCCACGGACGCCCGGCGTCTCTGGGGTGAATAGAGAAGTGGGCGGGCCTGGAGTCCGGGCGTCTGCGTGATGATTGGAGGACTACATCTCCTTTTGATTGACAGCGATTTCGTACAATAAAAAGTTAGGAAGCTATTCGAGATTTCGAGCTCAGTCCCAACGCGGATTTTAAAAGTGTACTCGAAAGACAAACTGGCTGCGGTAACATATTTCTTGGTATTTGCAATTTTCATCATACATTTCACAGTTTAACCTAATTCCCACATTTCCTCCGTCGATGTCAGGTGCCTTGTTACATGTGCGGGGCGAGGTGGTGTTTGAATCACGGCACATCTGTCTAGTTTGTTTTCGGTTTTGTGTCGGGATTTGGACATTCATGCTCCTCGTGTTTGTTTTCTGTTGTGAGCGCACATGATAATCTTCCAGTCGTTCATGCATAACGTTCTGTCTTGTCGTGTTCGCGTGGGGGTTCGTGTTCGCTCTGTCCACGTGTGTTGTGTTTTGTGTAGCATGCGGTTCGTGTTTACATCGGCCTCGTGCTTTCATGTCATGTTTTGTCTTGTGCTGTGTGTAGCACACATCTTGTGTTTTACACTAGCTGTGTGTTTTCATGTTGTCATGTTCTGTGTGAACACATGGCTTATGAGTGTTCATGTCTCGTTTTGTGTGAGCACATTGCTTGTAATTTATTTTACTGGCCATCATGTGCTTGTGTTTTTTTTGTCATGTTTGGTGTGAGCACATGGCTTGTTGTCATGTGTTTTCCTTTGCCATGTGCTCTCCTGTTGATTGTGTCGACCCCCATCTTGTTTCCTGATTATAAGTTATTTTGCCCCACCTGTCCTCCCTTGTTACCTGCCTTGTTTGCTCCCTATTTATTTTCCTTGTGTTTGCAGTCCTGTGCTGGTTCGTAGGTTTTGTTTGTATTTTTATTTTATTTTATTTTATTATTAAAATAAAGCCCATCAACTCTGCACCTGAGTCCTCGCTCTTTTAACCATCCCCACACCTGACAGTCGAGTTTAAAAAAATGAGCTTCCCCTTTTTGAAAGACCAGCAGCCGCCACTGGTAGAAAGGACCCGGCCTTTGGACCCGGAAACAGTATTATCGGAGAGTTAGTTACGTCACGACTTAACAACCGGATAGAGCACCGACTGACAGGAGATCTGCCTATGCCTGGCCGATGCCTCTGCGATGTTATAGGGAGGGAGGCCGACGCTCGATGTTTGTTATCTAAGATTAGGATTAAAAGGGTTTAATACATTATATGTCACTGTATAATGTATTTGCTCATCACAAGCCTATGGTGAAAAGGGTTACATGCACATTATTGACATATAAAATTGGCTCTTCGTTCACATTTATCCTGCTTGAACTCATTCTAACAACTTGATATGTTTTAATGTTTATTTCAGACCAGATGAAAGTGAAAGAGCAAAGACAAGAACTCAAGTCAAAGATGATGCTGTAGTTTGTTTCAGCCTGTTGACACCAATAAAATGAGCTTAATGTGCCAATTTACAGAAGATCTCAGACATCACCATAATGAATGAGCTGAAAACAGGGAACTTTTGCAGACAAAGAGGTTTTTCAGCAGCTCAGTTAAACATGATGACTCTGTACTTTTTAATTGCAGATTGGATAAAAACACAGTGATCACAGTTCACACCTGCAGTGAAGCCCCTCCCACAACAATTCACCAATAAATACTGGGAATATTCCCATCATCCTACAAGAGAAGGACAAACTCCAGGAGTAGCAGCTGAAATCTGTGTGACTGTTAAAGATGGAGTTTATTAAAGAGGAGATTGAAGACATGAGTGATCCAGAACCATCCAGAATAAAACATGAAGATACTGAGGAACAAATAGGTTGGTGTCCATTCCTGATTCTTCATTGTTGATGCTTTGGTAGATGTGAATTAATAAGCAGTATATGGATGATAAATGAAAGAGAAATGCATCCAAAACATCATAACCTTGTATAGCAGTTGTCAAATTGTAACTATATTAAAAAGTGAATGAAAGAACAAAACGTTGCCACATAAAATATCTGATACATGATCTCTGTTGCTCTCTGCTATTAAATCATGGTTCACTTGAACTGATTCTAACTGTATTTCTTTGTATTTTAGACCAGGTGAGAGTGAAAGATGAAAGACAAGAACTGAATGAAGTGAAGGAGGAACATCGTAACTTTACAATTCAAAGAACAAAAGCCAAAAAGACGCACACCTGCACTCAGTGTGGAAAGAGTTTTTCTCATGCATCAGCTCTCAGTGATCATCTGCTCATTCACTCTGGAGAAAAACCATTTAACTGTGATCAGTGTGGTAAAGATTTTATTTCATCATCACATCTAAAAGATCACCTGAAAGTTCATTCAGATGAGAAGCCTTAT
Source organism: Chrosomus eos (assembly GCA_036326025.1). Classification (NCBI taxonomy): domain Eukaryota; kingdom Metazoa; phylum Chordata; class Actinopteri; order Cypriniformes; family Leuciscidae; genus Chrosomus; species Chrosomus eos. The sequence goes on from CM070825.1 coordinate 40,499,430, forward strand.
GTGTGTTCTCTCTGTGGAAAGTGTTTTTCACGACAGGACAGTTTTAAACTGCACAAGAAAACACACAATGAAGTGAGAGATCATGTGTGCTGTGACTGTGGGATGAGCTTTACTAGAGACGAGCATCTGAAACAGCACCAAAGAATTCATAATGGAGAAAAACCTTACAAGTGCTCATATTGTGACAAGAGTTTCTCTTGGTCTAAATCTCTGAAATCACACGAGCAAGTTCATACTGGAGAAAAGCCATACACCTGCACTCAGTGTGGAAAGAGTTTCTCACAGAAAGGAAACCTTAACAAACACATGAGAATTCACACTGGAGAGAAACCGTATACGTGCACTCAGTGTGGAAAGAGATTTTCTCATGCATCAGCTCTCAGTAAACATCTGCTTATTCACTCTGGAGAAAAACCATTTAACTGTGATCAGTGTGGTAAAGATTTTATTTCATCATCAAGTCTAAAAGATCACCTGAAACTTCATTCAGATGAGAAGCCTCATGTGTGTTCTCTCTGTGGAAAGAGTTTTTCACGACTGAACAGTTTTAAACAGCACCAGAAAACACACAATGAAGTGAGAGATCATGTGTGTTGTGACTGTGGGAAGAGCTATACTACATCTAGTCATCTGAAACAGCATCAACGAATTCATACTGGAGAAAGACCTTACAAGTGCTCATATTGTGACAAGAGTTTCTCTTGGTCTAAATCTCTGAAATCACACGAGCGAGTTCATACAAGAGAGAAGCCGTATCACTGTACTCAGTGTGGGAAGAGTTTCACCACATCAGGTAATCTAAGGGCTCATATTAAAAAGCATTGTTCTGTGTCACAGTGAGCAAATGTTTTGTTAGATTCACAGGTAACGCTTGACATAAAAAATCATGTACTAATTCTTGAATTAATGGTTCCTTAAACATGAACTATGATTATTGAATCTATGAACTAATCATGAACAACTGAAGATCGAACTAGGAGTCATAATGATCCATGCATGAATAACAGCAGCATTAAACATTGTTAGTACATGTTTGATAGTTAATGCATTAATGAACGTTTAGGGGTAAACTAAATCAATCAGGGTTTGTAAGAATAAATAAGTAATCTAAATTTGAATTAAACATAATTTAATACTGCCATAATTTAAAGCTGCAGTCCGTAACTTTTTTGGCTTAAAAATTATCCAAAATAAATTTGAGCAAGTACATAACTAGGCAGTGTTCAAAACAATCTGCTTGCCGTAGCTCGGTTCAAAATGGTTAGCTTGTTATAATGTTTTAACTAGTGTTGTTTTTGGCGGCCTGTTTTAATTTTAGTTTTAGTCTAGTCTTTGTGTCAAGCTGTCATTTTAGTTTTTATTAGTTTTAGTCACGTTCATACTCTTTTTAGTCTAGTCTAGTTTTAGTCGACGAAAACTGATGACATTTTAGTCTAGTTTTAGTCGACGAAAGACATAGTCTAGTTTTAGTCGACGAAAGACATAGTCTAGTTTTAGTCCATGAAAATTGTATTTTAGTCTCATTTTAGTAATGCAATTCTATTTAACCCAGTCAATATGTAGGCTATAGCCTACCTAGTAGTAGACGAAACCAAAATTTTCTTTTAGCCAAACCCATTTAAAAAAATCTTATCTTATTATTGTTAGTCTATCTTATTATATTATTGTTACCTTATAGACTCAAGAATGCTATTCCAGACACAGAAGACGCTCTGATATGAATTTAGAACATATTTATTTATTCCAACCAAACATGTTGCCTACACACGATGAAATTAAAGTTTTTCCAAATGTCATTTCTTCTTTTTCTCCCAAAGACGAATCCCTTTCTCTGTGTCAGACTTAACTGCGTTTGTTGTCGTTTATGCTAACGCCTGTTTCACACATAGCCTACTCCGTTTGCGGTGTGTATTTTTCCCGCACCCATGTTAGGTTAGAGCGCTCACACCGCACGCGGGAGCGGAGCGTGCATAACAGCAGAGCAGAGATCTACACAGTAGCCTACCTCAACAACGCGACATAACGGATGTAGGCTAGAAATATTGATTTGAAATAAAAAATAGAGAATAAATGTTGTGATTGTGGTATTACAGCCGTAGATCAGCTGCGCACTGCAAACGCAGCACATGTGAAAACACAATAGCACGAGCTGCTCCTGCATACACACCGCACCGCATACGCACTACACACGGAGTATGTGTGAAACAGCCGTAACTCACGCAGCTGCATCTTCTAAATAATGCCGCGAATGGGGCTTGAGGATGTGATGTCGCCTGCGTCTGCGCAGTGCGATCTGATGCAGCCCCTGAAGTGAAACACAGGAAACAGAAATGCTGCATACCGGTAATAACGCAAGTAAACGAGACGAAATAACGTTAAATAACATTTCGTCTCGTCTCGTTTTGGTCAACGAAAATGAAGAGACATTTTAGCTTAGTTTTTATTTTGTAAACCACATTTAGTCTCGTTTTATTCGTCAACGATATTACATTATACATTTAATTATAGTCATCGTCACATGACCAGCATTTACGTTGCGTCTCGTCTCGTTTTCGTCACGTGAAAAAGGTTCGTTGACGACGATATTTCGTCATAATTTTCGTTGACGAAAGCAACACTAGTTTTAACTAGGGATGCACCGATCCGATACTCAGTATCGTTATCGGCTCCGATACTGCCATTTTTGCCGGATCGGGTATCGGTCAGATCCAAATCCGATATTGTGCATATAGGCCTACTATTCTGTGTTATGGTTAAGCCCCGCAAAAGCCTCAAAAACATTATAAAGCACTATAAAGTTTCCGTGCACTATATTGCAAGTGTTTTGACGCCATTATAGTATAATGTGAGATAGAAATTTAACATTTAAAGGGTACCTATTATGGCATTTAAAATGTTCCTAATATCTGGGAGTCCCCAACAACAGTTTTACATGCATGCAATGACAAAAAAAACACTTTTGTTGTCTTATAATATGCATTTATTTTTACCTGATTTGCTCAGCGACTCCCTAATGATTCGTTTGACGACTCATTTTTCAAACCCCGCCTTTGCGTGACGCTAATCGGCGGTGATTGGTCAGATGACCCAGTCAGTTATCTTTTGCGTTAGCCCAAAGCTTACATATTGATAAAGCACTGTAGTACTACAATACGCTCTATTCTTTATGACAACTCCAATAACAACACAAACATTTTACATATTTAAAAAAAAAAAGGACATTGGAGACCTAGAAGCTGCGCTGAACGTAACTTACACAACACACACACATATTTAATTGAGCATGCTACAAAACCCATAAAAGCAACACATATGTACACATAAAGAAGACATCTTACTTCACATCTGTACACATAAAAAAGGAGTCTCGGCTAGTAGGCTATGAGTTTGAGGATGTTGGAGGTGGAGATTTATAGTCTTTTCTCACAGCACAGCAAACTTATCAATTTAATGGCGGATCCAGAAAGGTTCAAACGACAATCACCAGTGACAACTGGAGATTCACACGTTGTAAAATGCAAAAAACTTCGGAGTGCCTAGAGAAAAAAAGAGACTGATAGAGACTGACTGAAAGAGATTGATAATTCCGCTAATGACTGCAATTACAGAGATGGCGACAAAGAGGAAAAGCTACGGACTGCAGCTTTAAACTGTAATATCCAAGGGGGTAATCTATCGACCGGAAGTTGAAGCCTCGCGGGAGCCGCCATCTTGTAGCAGAACCTCACTTGCGTTAGCATCCCCATTGACTCCCATTCATTTTGGCATCACTTTGACAGCAAATAACTTTACATCTGAGGCGTTTAAAGACTCAATTTGTCCATTATTTATTTCTAAAGACACACGACAATGTATAAAGGGCTCCATTACCTTCTATGTTACATTATGGCCCTGTAGAAACAGTTTTTGTAAAAATAGGCTAACGACTGCGTCATAACCACTCGACTCTCTGTCAAGCGACCGTAAAGATAGGAGGAGAAGCTCGCAGGCAATCAATTCATTAACTTAATATGGCGTACTGGCGTTACATTTTAAAATAAATACTATAAAAAATACTTAGTCCTGCTCACTCACACCAAAGAACTCTTTGCTCAAGCTCGCCGTCTCTGCAAGATTAACGTTGGCAGTTTTCACGCACAGCTAGCTTAGTTTGAGTCTGCGCGTCAGGAACGGAAGTGCTAAAAAATCGCTAAAAGTGGGCTTCAACTGTCTCAACTTAGTTCCAATGAGATGGCTCTGTCCATTTCTTGTACTGTCTATGGTAATATCATAATCTGCTATCTGCAGTTTTGTGACAAATACTTGGAATGGTTATTTAGCAGTTAATTACACAGATCCATCTAACCATTTGTGGAAAATAGACTAATAACTAAATTGTTTTCTGATTTCTATAGTTAATGTAGGCCTATGTTTAGTAATAGCTAGGGTTGTGCTGATAGACGATATCATCGTCCATGATGGCTGACAGACATCACCCAGCAAGCAATAGCCCTCATTTCAACGTCTCGGTTAAATATAGACCCGATTTAGTCCAGCTATGTGTAACCCACTTCTAGCCAAATTAACATTGAATCTAGTTACATGTTTTGGTTGGTTTTGTTGGTGAGTGTTGTTGTATGTTATGTGTTTCATGTTGAGCATTGGCTGCAAATTCAATTTCCCCTTGTGGGACAATAAAGGTACTTTGACTTTGATGTAATTTTTTTCAAAATAACTTGCAAAATGTTTGATATTTCGTCATGTAAGCAAAGGCAACTATGATTTACAAGGTGTTTGTTTTCATTTCTTTGACATGTATGTCTAGGCTGTGTCTAGACACGATCTAGCTCGTATAGTCAGCCCGGCTAATTGTAGCCCGCTTATAGTCGGAACTGATTTATTGTAGTTTTAATTAATTGTTGGGCAGGTAACGCACGAGATGGTTGATATCCCATCATGTTCGCATTGGTAATAATATCTACAAGGTGCCAGTGTAATTTCATGACATGGTCGATCAGTAGTCACGATTTAGCTCTGAATTGGACGGGCTATGTGAGTCTGCTTTTAGCCCACCCGGCGAAATCCAGGCAATCAGTGGTCTACGTTTAAGACCAAAATAGTCTTAAATTGTTTACATGTTTTTCGCCCACGCAGCTTCATGTTTGCTGTCACGCATTCATAAAACATCTATGATATTATTTAACTGTCTTTCATTTTAAATAAAATAAAAATGCAATTACATTTCTCAACCGCTAGATGCCAACAGCCCTACTGAGACATATGACTACTGGCAACGGGAGACTTGATAGTTCGTAGGCTACAGATCACCATTCTCGTGATCGCGCAATAAACATTTCCACCATTTTTAAACATTTTAAATGAGCCAGAGCTAGTGGTGGGCAGATCGAGGCTTCGTGAAGCAATGAAACAGTTAACCAAATGTGCCATATTGTGTCGAGGCTTCGAATCAATCTGACACCCGTCTCAACGGTGACATCTAGTGATCACTTGCAGGTGTTGGTCTGAAACCACATTGACAACGAGCCATTAAATATATATATATTTTTAATTATTGTAGCTATTTTTCTAATATGTGAAGCTTGTAACCTGTAGGCTCCTCACTGTGCAGAATGTTATTTTGGTCCAAATGAATATTAATAATAAACTTTGGAAGGACTTAGCCTACTTTTTTTTTTACACATAATTTCTCCAGTCTTTGAAAAAATCCTCTCACAAAAACCCACGAGGTCAAGATGAGTTGACTTCACTTTTACAGATGTGCGATTGTGTGGTCTGTTCCCGACCCTGTCAATCAAACGCTGAATTGGCGGAGCACGCCACCTGTCAAAACACTCGTAAGCTTTCATTTAGCCGAAGTCACGTGACATGGGTGTTTTGAATCACGCTTCGGATCAGTGTTTCGAAAAATCTGCGCTTAGGGATCTCGCAAAGCTTCGAAACGACTGTTTCGCGTCAGCCATCATCACTAGCCAGAGCATTGCATTCAGCTGTCAGTCGAAGAGAACTGGTAAAAGACGTTCCTACTTTTGTAAGTATCTGTGTTTTTGTTTTGACGTGCTCATTTTTTAGCTAAATTATTTGTTATCATGTGTTGTTGGAATCGTGACATTTTAGTAACAGTGTATCATGGTACAGGCACGTGTACTGTAACTCCATGTCTCCATGTGCCCTTAAACTCCAATTATCTGAATCCAAAGGTGTAAACATGAAACATGTGCAACCTATTATAAAGTGTTATGAAAGCCACAATTATATTTCACTCTTTTCTTGAAATCATTATATGAAAATAGCATTTCCTCACTAAAGCTCTCATCTTTGACAGTCTATCATTGATTTATAATATTGAATTTGTCTGAACAGTGGCTTGTCACATACAGAGAGCATTAGCTAACAGAGTAGAATAATATTTGTCATTGTACAAGCACCATAAGAGGAAGTTTCATTCATTCATTCAATTAATATTAAAATATTAAGTTGTTGATGTTCCATTTAAAAAAAATATATTGTATTTTTAATATTTGATTTGATCATTTTTATGTTTTGATCTTTTTGCAAGTTGTCAATGTCCTTTTCTAAATAAAACCTTTATTTAATTTGTTTGGATGGATTGTCATTTATGAGAACCTGTTATATTTGAGTGAAAATAATCCTTTAGCCATCATTTTGTTGTCTATTACATGTATATGTAGTCGTTTAAAAGCCGTCTATTCTTGGGCTATAGTTAGACGTCTATTAGATTTTCACTGACAGTGCAAATTCAGTCTTGTTTTAGCCTAGACGTCTGGGGCCTCATTTATAAAACTGTGCGTAGGATCCTTACTAAAAGTGTACGTGCGCCCGAAAGCCAAAAATGGTGTACGCCAAAAAAAATTCAGACTTATAAAACCGTTCTTACGCCAGAACCTGCGCAGAATTCACTTTATAAATCCCAGTCAGCAGAAGATTGTGCGCACATGCGTCTCCACCCCGAAATAACCATATATGGAGCTTACAACGCCTAGTTTTACTATGCATGTCCTCATCTGCATATCATTTGCATATGCATATTCATCCACGTGATAACATGTTTAACGGTAGGCTACAAGACATTAGGAGAATATGAAATACAGATGTGCCGTCACATTACATTAATAAAAATCATTTAGTAGCCTATCCTTGATTTGTTTTTGAATAAATATAGTGTAAAATACATTTCAGAGAAAGTTTTTCTCAATCTTTTCCGCTGGCCAAATAGTTTTTTATATTTTTTAATGGAAACAGACCCTGTTTTGCATTATTTGCACGAAAATATTTTCTCAGACAATCTGCTATCATGATAAGAAATTATCTTTGTAGTTAAAACATTAAAACACAGCACGCCTATGAGCATTTTAAGCACATGTTCAAATGAAATATGAGACTTGGGTGTTCGTAAAAACAATAATAAAAAAGTCTGAAATTATAAAAGTGCCACATATTGTCCTGGAGTGGTAATTTGCACCTATGAACGGGTCATGACTTCAAAATAAGTTTTAGATTCATGCTTTAATAATGAGATTTTTATTCAAGTAGGTTATAATTCTAGTTTATGTTTGTAAATGCATGACTTTGACGCGTTTTAATGGGCATGCGCGTGAACATTCGAGAAACACTGGAGCGGAGATGAGTTGCCATGGAAACGGCGCGTCACGACTCGCCAGTGCAGGCAGCAAAACTCCGACTCTCCCAAAAAAAAAAAAAAAAAAAAAAAAAAACTCCGACTCTCCCTGTTTTCACTGCTTTCAGGTGAGTTTAGTCTCTAAAATCACACATAATACACACGATTGTTCTTGACACTTCTCTTACTTGTAATTGACACGCTTCTGTTTAATATTTACTTTATAGAAATGGGTTATTTAGTGTCTTCGAAAAAGTCCGTTAGCATGATAGCATCTCAACCGTTTTCAGAAGAGTTAACGTTAACGTTAGGCTAACTTTATAGCATGAGCTTTTTCTTTATGAATGTTTGGGCTTTTAATCACATCTTATGTGTAGATGAGAGGTTTTGATATTTTTGTAAATATTTTTGCTTGGAAGTGAGCTAAAAACGTATGTATTTAACATAAAAGTAACGTTACTGTTAATCGATGACGTCACTTACACGGCTGAAACTAGCTCAATGGTTAATAAATATTGATAAAAATTGTTCTGTGATTTCAGCAGCAACAAGATAATTGTTGGCTATGTGACAAATGGTTTGTTGTGTTCCTAGATCGTTCCATGTTGATGCCCTGCTCCGTAGCAGAGTTGAGCTGATCATCATCTCTAAAAGGCACCATACTATAAGTAAGCCAAAGACAAATGTCCACTTGGAAGTAAACTAAAACTTCAAACATACACTCATGTTGTTGGTACATTATTATTATTTTTTAATGTTTTGAAAGTCTCTTATGCTCACCAAGACTGCATTTATTTAATTAAAAATACAGTAAAAACAGTAATATTGTGAAATAATATTAAAACATTTAAATAATTGTTTTTTATGGAGAAGCATCACATCATCCTTTAGAAATCATTTTGATAAAACATTTATGGTTATTATCAGTGTTGAAATCAGTGCTGCTTCATTTTTTGTGTGTTTTTCAGGATTATTTGATGAATAGAAACAGAAATCTTTACTCTTCCTTCTGGTCAATTTAATGCTCCTTGCTGAATAAAAATATATTTTTTATGCTATTGAACCCAAACTTTTGAACCGTAGTGTAAACTACCATTTATATATGTTGGGTCTATTTAACAATTAATCCTGGAGAGAGAAAAAAGAAAATGGATTAAACTGTTACACTGGTTTACACAAAAATATTGATCAGCACAACTGTTTTTAACATTGATAATACTCAGAGAAATGTTTAGGACGTTTGCATTGTAATAATGTATAGTATTGAAATATAAAAATGCTGACTCGTTAGGTCATTTTTCTCATTAAAATCAGACGATTTCCTATTAATTCAATTGAATGTAAGGGAATAACTCTAGAATAACCTTCCTGATAATGTTTGGGGCCCAGAAACACGTTCCTAATATAAACCTAGATTAAAGACATCTCTTTATCCAAGCATTCAATTATCACATCTCATAATCTTGCACTACAGTTATATGTGATGAAATGGTAAAAATTGCACATGATCATGCCTGCTATATGACAGCAGCTATGCTAATCTTTCTCCTGTTGTTTCCCTGTTTCTATCTCAGGATGCTCAGCAAGTTTACTAGAGATTACAGCAGCTCCAGTTTGGATCCAGCCTCACTTGTGAAGACTTCTAATGACACCAACACTCTTGAAGACTTCAGATGATGACAACTATAGATGGACATACACAACTGCCAGATATTATCCTTATATTCACTGGCGCGGTTTTACAGGCAGGGCTTAGATTAAGCCAGGATTAGGCCTTAGTTAAATTAGAATATTTAAGTAGCTTTTTAAAATGTACTTTAGAAAAAAATCATTACTGGTGTGCATATTGAGATAAAACAATGGCACTGAAATATTTTAAGATGTCAGTGCAAGTTGCTTCCAGTTAAGACAGTTTTAACATGCATTTTAGTAAATAAAATAGAAAAATATTACAGCACTACTTTATTTCACATAATTCTATATCTGAGCTGTAGATAAACGGGAGGGGAAAAATCAGAACTATATATATATTTTGTTTGACCAGCAAAACATTCATGAGTCATGTTGACCGCTGTTATCTTATCTATTTTTCCAACCCATTTAAAAACAGTCTGTAAGTGCCATCTTTTGGACATTCATCATATTGCATTGGTTTTAATTTATTGTCCTCAAACAGAGCACTAATCTGTTTATTTTAAAGTTACATATTCTACATTGATTAAAAAAGAAAATCAAATGTGTTTTTTAATTAATGGTAGTATTATTTTATACAGAAATAAATTAATTATAATTCAGATGAGAATAAAGGAAAACAAATCTGAAAATATAGCAAATAAATTTTAAATTAATTCAGGTACAATTACCAAACATATCTCAAGGTCTTTTTTATTAATTTAATTAATAAACTTTAATAAATTATGTTGTTTTCGAGATTTCCTTCTTCAGAACTGCAATATTTTTTTTTACGATGTTGCGCAAAATTCTAAACTCTGAAAAAAATATTGCACAACACTGTAAAAAAGAGTGTTGCACTTCTGAAGAAGGAAAACTCAAAAACAAAATTATGTTTGCAGAGATATATATTTTTTTTACCACTTTGCAAGCCTGCAAAACTCTGTTTACAGAGTTTCAAAACTTTTTTTTCACACATTCGCACACCAGTTTTCAGATCACCATTTACAAGGTTTCAAACCTGGAAAACAAACTAATTCAGTGGGAGAACACTGACAAATTTAAAACTCTGAAAAATTGTTTGCGCAACATCGTAAAAAAAATATTGCAGTTCTGAAGAAGGAAATCTCAAAAACAACATGTTTGCAGAGATATTTAAAAATTTTTTACATTTTGCAAGCTTGCAAATCTTATTTTTCGATCTTGCAAAACTTTTTTTGTACGATTTTGAGTTTTCGAACACTTAGTTTCAACCTTTCAGAATTTTATTTTCAGTTTTGAATCATGGCAGGATATTAATCCCATACATAAAGGGTCATTTATGTGTTTAAAGATCACGCAAAATGAAAGCATAAACTTGTGCCATACGCAGTACCAGGGGGCTGTTCCATGAATGAAGCTTAGAAAAGTGGGGATTAAACTCCAAAACCGGACTTGAATGAGCCTAACAAATAAGTTGGGGCTAAAGTGGTTCCATAAAAGGTAATTGAAGTTCACGCAATCTCACTAATTTGAGCCAGGTTTATCTAGTCTAGATAATTGCGTGTGCACGCGTTTCTGAAGCAGCCCTAGAGGTCGATCGTGGATCAAATCGATCCACCATCAAACAGCGTATATTTTGTGCTGTTTTATGCTTTGTGACATGTTCCCCCCCTCAGTGCAAAATTTATATTTTACAGTTATATTATCCATCTGTAAATGTTAGAAAAGTCGTGCAAATGTATCCATTTTGCTGCTAATCTTCATATTGAACCATATTGAACAAGCGCTGCGGCGCGCACGCGCGCACCAAATAGAAGCGCAATAATTCTGACTAAAATATACATTTTGCTTGGAAAATTAATATGCGATATTTTATAACACTAGAAATATCTTCTAATTATAATAATTTCTCTTTAGGATGTTGGATAAGTTGCAGTGAACTTCTAGCTGATTACATTCGTATATTTTATACTTCTAAAAAGAAATTGAACAGAAGTAGCCTAATTCAGGGAAGAATTTTTTTAAGAAACTAAATATATAAAGATACAAAATATAGTTTTGGGTATAGGACCTATGCTACGTAATAAAGATGATGTATACTTATTTAGAATACTGAGAATTACAGCTTTTAATGCAATATTTTTTTGAGAAAGCAAGAATCCCCAGTTTTAAATGAGTGGTTAGATTTAGTTTCTAAAGTACATTATGGAGAGGATAACATTAAATTAAGAACAAATGTATACATTTTGAAAAGATATGTGCAACTCTAAAATCAAAGAATATTCCATAAAATAAAGGAATATATTAGCCTACGTTAACTACATTTTTATGTAACCTTCCCTTTTATTTCTAGTTATTTGTTATTTTATTTATTTACTTATTTAATATTGAATATTTGATATTTAAATAATATTACTTGAATAACTATTAGGAATTATGTATCATTCATTTTAAGAGTTTGATTATGTGAATGTTATATTTTTATTAATATTTATTTATTGTTTTATTTATATGTATGTGTTGGTGGGTATTATCACAAAAGAAAAAAAAGTAGAAGGAAAAATAAGGAATATTTATTGGGGGAAAATATGATGTCTTTAAAGGAACTGTCCATTTGTATAATTGTGTTGAAATGTGTCATAAGTTGCCAGGGTAACTGAATTTGAACTTTTTTAAGTTTGATTTATGAAACCGAATCTACCAAAAATAAGCCTGACTAACCGAAATAAGCCTGGCTTATACTCTAATCTTGGTTTATGGAACAGCCCCCAGGAGACTTCCCGAATTCATAAATCTGAATGCTTGTGTACGCAAACAGACAGTAGCACGATGGGTAACACTTTATTTTACAGTGTCCTTGTTACATTACAATAGTAACAGTTAATTATGCATAATTATATGCAACTAACCCTCAACCAAAGCTTAATGTTACTCTAACTCTAGTAAGTAGCCTATATGTACTTAATATTACTTAAATATATAATTACACTAACAATGACACTGTAAAATAAATTACAACCGCACAATGTGTTCGTGAATAAAATCACTAGTCAATAGGGCGCAATGATCCGCTGTAGCCTATTTACAAAATATTTAAATTATCTTTAAAAAATTGCTGTATAGACCTAAAGTTTTAAATTTTGATTTAGCCTACTTTGTTTTAGGTTCCAAGCATACCACGAGTGGAATCAGATGTGGAGGAGTAACAACGTGTTTCAGCTGTAAACCAACATGCAAACACATACACAACATACACGCACTTTTTAGTTAAATAAAAGTATTTTGTTAAATAAAAGTATTTTGTTTCCTGATATTCCTTGTTGTGTGTTTTTTCCTTGGGTAGTTTCAATTTTGTGTTATCAGACTAAGTATAAAAGGATGTTAAAAGGACTTCTAATGAACGTTCTGTAAAGGTCCCCGAATGTTTTCCAACCGTCCCACGAAGGTCCCTCGGGACGTCCTGCTAACGTTTAAAGAACCCTACACGAAGACGAACAGAGGACGTTCGCAGAGGACGTTCAGGGACGTTCTAGGGACGTTTTTTTAAAGTGTAAATTGCAGGTAAAAATTTTCACGAAGATAATGCAATGTGCTTACTAAATATAAAGATAAGAACCGCCCACCATTGTTTTTTTTTTATATTTTTTATACCAAATGCTGAATATAATGAAAAGTTGGTTCGTTTTACAGTGCTTTTAACCACGCCCCCTCCTTCCACTAGGCTGGGCGTGATGTCATAACAGGGACTCCAAGCTTTTACGGTCTATGCAACAAGCCTAGAGTTACGTTATATTGGAGTCCTAGCTAGCGAAAATGGTTAACTATTGTGCTTGTGCGGGATGTACGAATACATCAAAAACGGGGGAGAGGCTCCACAAGTTCTCCAAGGACAAACGGCTGATTCGTGCCTGTAAGTGTTAGCATAACTTACCCGAGGTAGAGCTTAGATCGGCCCAAAACATCAAGCAAGACCCTAACGTTACCCGAGCCCGCTGTGTCCGAGTCCGGCCCGACACATAAACTGTAATTATGAGCCCAAGCCCGGTTTAAACCCGGCTATTTTTGAATACGTGTGTCGTTATAACTGACGTGCTCAACTACTTTCTTATATTACTTTCTCCCGACCGCAACATTCATGTTTTGTCCCGCTCCCCCCCGCAAAAATACTTTTTTTCTGTACCTCCAAATACTTTCAAGTTAGCCTACGTTACGTGTAAGCCCACCATACACATCAGCATACATGCTCCTGATCAATTGTTTGTTGCATTAACACACAAACCACTGTTATAACATAAAAGCAAGCGGGCTACTGCGTGCATGGTTTGGCATGACTGCGCGCAAAGTGCGATCCCATAATAATTCCTAAAGCTGACATCAGTTCACAGAGATCTCGCACATCTCTGTTATTATCAATGAAGCTTCCATAATATATAACGTTACACTATGTTATAATTAGAGGATTTGGCAGCATACAGAATTCAGCACTGAACAAAAAGTCTGTTTTGAGCGGTGAGGGGAATCTATCGTAAATGCTTCTGATTGGCCATTATTGCGTTCAAGAAATCAACACATATGTCTGTGATTGGCTACATCGCTCCTCGCTGCTGACATGTTAGAAATAGAAACTCTGCCTGTAAACCGTTTCTATTTTGTTTTAGATGTTCTTATTGATTTTCTGCAACAGATGAATAAAAATGTATTAGTTTTTACGTTTTATTCAGATATTTCTAGTTTGCGGGAGTCCCGCAAATCGTTTTATTCTCCCTCAAACAGCACACACAGAGTGAGTGCATTACTGCCCGCAGCTCCCTGTTATGACATCATCACCCAGTTACGGTAAAAAACACGCTACCTTTGAAAAAACCCCAATAAATGCTATTTTAACGCATTTTAAGACAGAAATTTTTAAATAAATCCATATTGTGCACTTTTATGTACACATTAATCGATTGTGGTGGTTAACCTGCAATTTACACTTTAAGGACTTCTAATGAACGTTCTGTAAAGGTCCCCAAATGTCTTCCAAACGTCCCACGAAGGTCCCTCGGGACGTCGCACGACGGTCCTGCAAACGTCCTGCGAAAGTCCCCGCGACGTCCTGGGAACGTCCCCCGCGACGTCCTGCTAACGTTTAAAGAACCCTACACGAAAACGTCCAGAGGACGTTCGCAGAGGACGTTCAGGGATGTTCTAGGGACGTCTTTTTGTTAGCTGGTACGCTCCTTCATATCGTCATCAAGCTACGCCGTTGTTGTTGTTTGGAATGTAGCGCCCTCTAGCAGCAAAACAATCTCGCATTTTGTACCTTTAAGACAAATTTGATGTATTCCACTTAATACACAATAAAACATTCAATAATATTCATTAACATCGTACCTCCTGGTGTTCTTCTAAAATGAGTGCGAGCTACAAATCCATGAGTACAGTTTACAAACCCGAGGGAACGGAAGCGTGGGCACGGTTTATGAATTTGTGGGTACAGATTGCAAAAACTGAAGGCACGGTTTACAAATCTGAGAGCGTGGATTAGAAACTTGTGGATACGGTTTATTAATAACCAATGTGCACGATGTGTTAAACCGAGGGAACGGTTTGAGAATTTGTGAGTACGGTTTATAAACTGAGCGGATTTATGATTTACTGAGTAAACCATCGTTACTGATTGTTTTTTTTTCTCCCACAGTGACTTCCCGGCTCCGTACTATTCAATCTACATTCTTTTTTTACATCATGTATTAAAATTAATAGTACCCACTGCAAAATAATAGTAGGGGTGGCACAGGGGTGGCCAGAGTTTATACCCTTAGGGACGACCCAGATTCCATGTCCTCTCTATCAAGTCTTCCGAGTGAAAGAACTACACAGGAACAAATGTGTAACACAATATTAACAATCTAGTAACTACTATTAACTAACAAGAAATTCTGAAGTAATAGCGCACAGATGAAAGTGGTAGTTCTCTATTAACTAATTGATCTACTATTTTTTTAATGCCAATGATTTTATCCATCCCAATGAGTTCACACCTCAATCCAGAAGATGGCGGCAATGTACTTTGTTTGTGTAACCCATCCAAAGTACCAAGAAAGGGTTAACGTAAGTAGTGGGCGTGGTTTAGGAATGCAGCTTGTAGGTACGCAGATGAGCAGTCTCAAGAGAAACGGTTAGGAGATTGCTGGGTTGAATTCTCCTGTGGAAAAGGTTATGTTTGTTGAGTATTTCACAAAATATTCTGTTCTATTTCGTTCTTCCTGACCGCCAGAGGCAGTGCTTCACACTGGATACTATCTCTCGTTGCAATGCATAGGTCGAGTCTAATACAAACAATGTCCCTCGTGACCAGGATGACTCGGGGTGCGCCCCTATTTAACCCCGTGACTTCCTGCAGACTGTCCCTATAATCTTCTCGCGTGCACGTATGCAGGTCGTAGATTATGTAAAAAAAAAAAAAAAAAAAAAAAAAAAACTCAAATCCATTCTTCACAGCTTCGCAACAGAAAACATTTGTTGGTGTCTCGCGACTGCGCGTCCTCCAGAGGCTGCAACGGATTCATTGATAAGGAGATAAGCGGCTGGTGAGTTTGTTTACATTTGATGCTGGGGTTCGTTCTCGTTTTCCTGGCATTTGTGTTGGTCGCTAGACAGAGTGTTTTCGCTCGTTGAAAGGGCCATACTAACTTGCAGCTGTAGATAAGTTAGTAAGACCACGCTTGAAGGGGGTGCACTCTGAATAGCGATTGGTATCTGAACTACTATAGCTGCATACTCATCTATTTTGTTATTGAATGGGTCTAGCATTGTTGTAAAAAAATATATATATATATATACATACACACGCGCACACGCGCGCACACGCACACACACACACACACACATTAGTTATAGGATAGGATTTTATATTTACGTGTACACTTCAATAATTGTGTGTGTATAATATATTGTATTGAAATTATTCTCTAGTAAGTTTTCTGGCAAGGCTTGCTTAGGACGGTGACAGTCAGAGTGATTCCGCTCGACTTACCAAATATCTTCCGAAACTATAATGGAAAAGTTACCTCATTCTTGCACATTGTGCATGGCTGTTCTCCAGGCGGATGATGGGCATGAATGCTGCCCTTCCTGTTTAGGCCTAGAACACCTTAAACAGGGCCTCACAGAAGATGCTTGCATGAACTGTAGCGTTATGTCTTGGGAGAGGAGGACTTCGAGGATAACCATGGTGGAAGGGCTTTTGGGGGAGTCGCTACCTCCACCCCCACCACGTAAAACAACAAGTAAACGAAAAAATACTGAATCAACCAGTGCTTCCGCTGGTAAAAGACCCAAGGAAGACCCTTTAGGGAAAAGGGTGGATGTGCTGACGGCTGAGTTTGCTCAGATTAAGGCTTTACTTATGAACTTGCAACCGGGCGAGAGACTAGCATCCTCAGTCGAAGCCCCCGCTATGGAGTCGCCCATTGGGGAGGAGGATATCCTTTCAATGGTGGCTTCTCAGAGCCAATTCTATGATGATGTTGATGGAGAGGTGCAGGTTTTATCTGATCATCAATCCCAATTCTCCCATGATGGCTCTCAGGAAGCTGGTCATGGATCTGCAGAAGGTCCACAGTCAGAGCAAGAGCTAGTGAAGCAGGCTCTCCAGGCTGCATTGGCTCGCTTGGGTCTTGACACAGCCCCTGCTGTGGCAACCTCTTCTAGTGCTTTTTTCAGAGGTTCAGCGCAACCCTCTCCTCTTACAATTCCACCATCAAAGGATTATATCGAGGAGTTACAAAGATGCTGGGCTAACCCTAGGACGCTTACGCACCCCACTAGTGCAAGCAGGGCATTGGCTGCGATGCAGGATGCAGACACTTATGGCTTGGGTCAGATGCCTAAGGTTGATCCATTTATTGCCTCTTTTGTTCTTTCTCCAGAGGAGGTATTGAGGCCTAATGTTCGTTGCCCCCGGCCTCAATGTAGGATTACAGATGACCATCTTATCCAGGCATATAACACAGCAGCACGAATGGGTCGCATTGGCAATTCTCTCTCCCATCTCATGTTGGCCCTGTCTCAATCCCTTCAATCATCAGGGAGTGATCCTTTTAACCAAAACTTAAGTGATGCCTCCCTTCAGGCAATAGCATTCATGACAAGAGAGCTGGGAAGGCTGATGTCAACGCTCACACAAGCACGTCGCCAAGTCTGGCTTGCACAATCACCTCTGTCTGAGGCATGTAGGAGAACACTAAGGGACCTTCCAGTAGTTCCGGGGCAACTCTTTGGGCCAGCTGCACAGGAGACACTGGAGCGTAGTGTCCAGGTGAATCAGACCAGGCAGCAGTTTGCTGACCTGAGGAGAGTTCCACAGGCTCACTTAAATTACCGTCAGCCTTCTAGAGGGTATGAACTACCACGCTCTAGGGTTTCAACACGCTCAGGTGATGTTCACAGGAGCCCGCCTACGAGATCACCGCAAGTAGGAAATTCTGCTCAGCGGCCCCGGGCTCGGGGTCAGCAAGTATTTCAGGCCCCTAGGGGTAGAGCACCTGGCCAACGGCCCACCAGGGATGCTAGAGGCCATGGACGTAGGTCCTGAAGGTCCGCGGCCGGCCGTCGGACAGTTTTCTTATCAGCAGCTCAGTTACTGGGAAGCAACAACTTCCGACCCATGGGTTATAGCAACACTGACCCAAGGGTACAAGCTGCAGTTTTGACGGCGGCCGCCCGCCTTCAAAGGGGTCAGGATGACTGTAGTCTCAGACCCCAACAGTTCACTTGCCTTGAGACAAGAAGTAGCACAACTCCTAGAGAAAGGTGCCATCGAACCAGTAGATTGGTCAGAACGGCTAGGTGGGTTTTTCTCCATTTACTTCATCATTCCAAAGAAAGATGGCGGTGTAAGGCCCATACTCGACCTTCGCGGCCTCAACAAGTTCCTGAAGATCTTACCATTTCGTATGTTGCGCATAACCGATGTTCTTCAGGCGGTCAAGCAGCAGCACTGGTTTACTACGGTAGACCTAAAGGATGCTTACTTCCATGTTCCAATTGCTCCTCAACACAGACCGTTCCTCCGATTTGCATTCCAGGACCAGGTCTATCAATTCCGTGTCCTCCCATTCGGCCTTTCTCTGTCGCCACGAGTCTTCACCAGATGCATGGCGGCCGCACTGGCTCCAATCCAAGCCAAAGGACTTCAGGTGCTTCCGTACTTGGACGACTGGCTCCTTTGCTCCCACTCTCAGGACTTGGGCCTTCCCTCGCTTTGCAAGCATCAGAGCAATGCATATCCCAGGGGTATCAAACGTGGTTCCAGATTTCTTGTCGCGCCACAGAATTCCATCGACAGAGTGGAGCCTCAACCCGGAAGTGGTAGAGATGATATGGCAGCGGTTTGGCAGGGCAGAAGTGGACCTATTTGCCTCGGCGACAACAACCCACTGCCGTCTCTGGTTCTCTCTAGCAGAGGAATCCAGTCCGCTGGGGCAAGATGCTCTAGCCCACGCCTGGCCAGATCAGTTACTCTATGCCTTTCCCCCGATACCGATGATTGGGGTGACCATTCACAGGGTTCTTCAAGAGCACCACAGGCTGCTGCTAGTGGCGCCAAACTGGCCGGGGAGACCGTGGTTTCCAGTGATGTACAGGCTCCTAGACGGGGATCCTTGGACCCTTCCCAGGAGAAAGGATCTCCTCCGGCAGTTGGAGGGTCAGATTTGGCACCCGAACCCAGACCGCCTGAAGCTCTGTGTGTGGCCTCTGAGGGGCCGGAACCACTCTTTGGAGCCTGCGATCAAAGGGTCCAGAACACCATATTGAACTCTAGAGCACCTTCTACCAGGAGTGCTTATGCCTATCGATGGAAGCTTTTCTCTGAGTGGTGTTCGGAGCAAGCAGTGGTCCCAGAGCACTGCCCTGTTCCTATGGTTTTACGTTTTCTGCAGTCACTATTAGAAAATAATAGAGCGGCTGCTACTTTAAGAGTTTATGTGGCGGCAATTTCAGCACATCACGTACGAATAGATGGTCAGCAATTGGGTTCTTATGCCTTGGTTACTCAGTTTCTTAGAGGTGCTCAGCGACTGCGCCCCCCTCAGTCCATCAGGGTTTCTTTATGGGACCTGGGCCTAGTCTTGAAGTCTCTTACATTGCCCCCATTTGAACCTTTAGAGCAGAGCGATCTGAAGTGGATCTCATTGAAGGCAGCGTTTCTCTTGGCCATTGCTTCGACTAAGCGGGTGAGTGAACTCCACGCGTTATCAGTTAACGCATCCTGTATGCGTTGGAACGCAGATGGCTCAGGCGTGACGTTATGGCCCAACCCAGCATTTCTCCCTAAGCGGCTTTCTGCCCTTTTTAGAAACCAGGCTATTGAGCTGGCAGTGTTTAATCCTCCGATGTCAAACACGCTGGAAGAAAGTGGAAGCACACTGCTGTGCCCAGTAAGAACTCTCCGAGGCTATCTGAGGGCCACGGAAGTTTTTCGAAAATCGGACCAACTTTTTCTCTGTTACGGGGGCCCGAGAAGAGGGCAGCCCCTCTCAAAACAGAGATTGTCACACTGGGTAGTTGAGGTAATCACCCACGCTTACACATCTAATAAATATCCAGTGCCTTTGGGGGTGAAATGCCATTCAACAAGAGGAATATCAACGTCTTGGGCTGCATTTAAAGGGGTCCTTCTAAGTGACATCTGTGCAGCAGCTACGTGGTCCTCAACAAATACATTTGCCAGATACTACAGGGTAAATGTGGCTGCTTCCGGTAATATTGGAACAGCTGTACTCTCCGGGCCCTCAACTTCCTCTTAACGGTGAGTAGGACCTCCTCGTGACTTTGTTGTTATAAGTCATCCAGTGTGAAGCACTGCCTCTGGCGGTCAGGAAGAACGAAATAGAACGAGAGTTACGTATGTAACTGCGGTTCTATGAGTTCTGGATGACCGCCAGAGCTTTCTGTCACTCGGAGTCAGGCGAGAAGATTCCGTAGGGACAGTCTGCAGGAAGTCACGGGGTTAAATAGGGGCGCACCCCGAGTCATCCTGGTCACGAGGGACATTGTTTGTATTAGACTCGACCTATGCATTGCAACGAGAGATAGTATCCAGTGTGAAGCACTGCCTCTGGCGGTCATCCAGAACTCATAGAACCGCAGTTACATACGTAACTCTCGTTTTTCTGTTGGATTCATCTAATTTACATTGTATTTAAAAAGGTTACGTGATGCATGATATGCTCAGAGGAAACCGAGTTCTTCGTTATTTTTCCTTTATAGTCACGAACTCTGGTGAGTACAGTTTAAGACATTTCTATATTAATTTAGTGTTGATGGGATGATCATTAGTAGATTTACTCTTAAAACCAATCAGAGTGATTTTCAATGAGGTTATGATGTGCTATTTTATTGAATGTGTGTTGTAAATGCCGATATATACTGTGCGTATATGTGATGTGGAATTGCGTCATTCAATTGTTTTACTAAGTGCTTTCTGCTTGGTTAAACAGACAAAATATAGCGAAATTCATGTTTAAACTGCTTTATTCATTAGTATTTCTGCAAGAAACTGAGACATTGTGAGTGTAAAACGCAAGTTTTACGTGACACAGACTTGTTATGTCAATACGAGGAGAAAATAATTTCCTATGAACATCATTCATGGTATGACAGAGTGAAAATTATTTGAATAGATTAAAATCTGTTAAAATTGAGCACATAATGTTGTAAGAGTTTATTGCTTGTAACTGATTACAATATGTATGTGCAGATTGTTTTTTTTTTCCCTTGCAGGTTTCCTGTGGTTATCGACGCCACGAGGTTATTGGATTAAAGATGGCGAGCCAGTGACGTTTTCGACGTTCTATTACATCGGTGAATTCAAGGATCTTCAGTCGTTGAACTTTTTCCTGAGTGAACCTGCAAAAGTATCAGATAAGAACTTTTGATTGTTTATACTACCCGGGTAGATGCTAAAGAAAAGACTATTTTTTTTCCTGTTTTTTTATGGGCCCAAAGTTTATTTTGTTTATTTACTATTATTAAATTGTAATTTCCTTTTACTCAACAAAATTGCACTTTCATATTTTAAGAGAAATTGTGCAATAAAACTGCAGTAGTTCAAATCTGATTGATATGTTGTTGTTGTGACTCCCACATACTGCCTCCTAGAGCCTAGATCTTGAATTTCAGTGTTTCTAATATCTTGAACTAGAATTAAGTAGAGGCGCTACATTCGCAAACTGCCAATAAAAAACACAGTAGAAGAAGATCCTCATTTTGAAGTTTTGTTGTGCCCTGGTGAACATCTGTGAGTGTTTCTTCCTGTGGTTTTGTCTTCCCGTGGATTACTCTTGGACTGTTTATTCTCTTCGTCATTCTTTGCTGCCTGTCCTGGACTGTCTTCTATTTTGGACTGATTTATGCAAGGTTGCTTTCTGCCCTAAACTTATGCCTGTTTTCAGATTACGAGTTGCTTTGTCTCTATGTTGTGTTTGCTGCATAATCGACCAAGATAACAATTGTTAGGGAGGGCGGTAATTAATGTGTCTTTTCTCATGCATCCTTCAGCAAAAAGACAGTGAATCTGAAAGTGTGTGTGTGTTTATTGTCTGTCCTCTGTCACAACATGACATCATGACTTTTGCGTAAACATACATGCCACTTTCAAGTCAAGTGGCGTGTTATCTATACACATTTTGAGCTATCCGCGTGTATGCGTGTATGTCTACGCCGTTAACTGCGCGTGTATGTACACGCCGTTAAATGTCCGAGCGAAACGAAGCAAAATGTAGATCTACATCTGGGAAGCGATATTTGTTTTCCTAGGATGGTAGGGGAAGACTCATAAATGGTATTAACCCCAGTGACGGGTAGGTTTAGGGACGGGGTTGGGGTAGGTCATATATTTATATATACAGTAATGTAACGTTAAGTCAACAGCGTTCATAAACACGCTGAAAAGCGATTATGCGTGTTGATAGCACGCCAAAAATAGAAATACGAATTGGCGTGTCATACATACGCCATTTCATGAGATCAGTCTGTCTGTCAATAAACTGCAGATGTGGGTCATTTGTGTTGCTGTGTGAAATCTGCTATATATTTACAAAACATTTTTGACTAAATTCACTGGTGTGTAATTTTGATTTTGTATTTAAGTTTAAAGACAAAAACATGTAGCCTATTATCTGAATAACCAGATTATCTTGTTTAATTCTATAGTTACCGTCTACGCAAAACTTAATTTTCAAAGTAAAAAAAAAAAAATCATGGCTGATTTTATGAATTTTTGCGGAAAAATAAGCACATTATCTAGGAATATAAATACACTTAATCATAATCTTGTGCAGCAGTTGTCGTTCACATCTTGACTATAACAAGAGGATGACAAAACTAACCTTTGATACATCAAAAATATAGGATTTGATAAGGTTTCACTTGTTTTATGTTATTAAATCAGGGTTTGCTTGAAAATTCACATTTATCCTCCTTGAACTCATTCTAACAACTTAATGTTTTAATATGTTTCAGACCAGATGGAAGTGAAAGAGCAAAGACAAGAACTGAAGTGATATTTTAAATGTCAAAGGTAACAATGCTGTAGTTTGTTGACACCAATAAAATGAGCTTAATATACCAATTTACAGAAGATCTCAGACATCACCATAATGAATGAGCTGAAAACAGGGAACTTTTGGAGACAAAGAGGTTTTTCAGCAGCTCAGTTAAACATGATGACTCTGTACTTTTTAAATGCAGATTGGATAAAAACACAGTGATCACAGTTCACACCTGCAGTGAAGCCCCTCCCACAACAATTCACCAATAAATACTGGGAATATTCCCATCATCCTACAAGAGAAGGACAAACTCCAGGAGTAGCAGCTGAAATCTGTGTGACTGTTAAAGATGGAGTTTATTAAAGAGGAGATTGAAGACATGAGTGATCCAGAACCATCCAGAATAAAACATGAAGATACTGAGGAACAAATAGGTTGGTGTCCATTATTGATTCTTCATTGTTGATGCTTTGGTAGATGTGAATTAATAAGCAGTATATGGATGATAAATGATAGAGAAATGCATCCAAAACATCATAACCTTGTATAGCAGTTGTCAAATTGTAACTATATTAAAAAGTGAATGAAAGAACAAAACGTTGCCACATAAAATATCTGATACATGATCTCTGTTGCTCTCTGCAATTAAATCATGGTTCACTTGAACTGATTCTAACTGTATTTCTTTGTATTTTAGACCAGGTGAGAGTGAAAGATGAAAGACAAGAACTGAATGAAGTGAAGGAGGAACATCGTAACTTTACAATTCAAAGAACAAAAGCCAAAAAGACGCACACCTGCACTCAGTGTGGAAAGAGTTTTTCTCATGCATCAGCTCTCAGTGATCATCTGCACATTCACTCTGGAGAAAAAACATTTAACTGTGATCAGTGTGGTAAAGATTTTATTTCATCATCACATCTAAAAGATCACCTGAAAGTTCATTCAGATGAGAAGCCTTATGTGTGTTCTCTCTGTGGAAAGAGTTTTTCACGACAGGACAGTTTTAAACTGCACAAGAAAACACATAATGAAGTGAGAGATCATGTGTGCTGTGACTGTGGGATGAGCTTTACTAGAGACGAGCATCTGAAACTGCACCAAAGAATTCATAATGGAGAAAAACCTTACAAGTGCTCTTATTGTGACAAGAGTTTCTCTTGGTCTAAATCTCTGAAATCACACGAGCGAGTTCATACTGGAGAAAAGCCGTACACCTGCACTCAGTGTGGAAAGAGTTTCTCAGAGAAAGGAAGCCTTAACAAACACATGAGAATTCACACTGGAGAGAAACCGTATACATGCACTCAGTGTGGAAAGAGTTTTTCTCGTTCATCAACTCTCAGTAAACATCTGCTTATTCACTCTGGAGAAAAAACATTTAACTGTGATCAGTGTGGTAAAGATTTTATTTCATCATCAAGTCTAAAAGATCACCTGAAAGTTCATTCAGATGAGAAGCCTTATGGGTGTTCTCTCTGTGGAAAGAGTTTTTCACGACTGAACAGTTTTAAACAGCACCAGAAAACACACAATGAATTGAGAGATCATGTGTGTTGTGACTGTGGGAAGAGATTTACTAGAGCTGACTATCTGAAACAGCATCAACTAATTCATACTGGAGAAAAACCTTACAAGTGCTCATATTGTGACAGGAGTTTCACTCAGTCTGGAAACCTGAAATCACACGAGCGACTTCATACTAGAGAGAAGCCGTACGACTGTACTCAGTGTGAGAAGAGTTTCACCACATCAGGTAATCTAAGGGCTCATATTAAAAAGCATTGTTCTGTGTCACAGTGAGCAAATGTTTTGTTAGATTCACAGGTAACGCTTGACATAAAAAATCATGTACTAATTCTTGAATTAATGGTTCCTTAAACATGAACTATGATTATTGAATCTATGAACTAATCATGAACAACTGAAGATCGAACTAGGAGTCATAATGATCCATGCATGAATAACAGCAGCATTAAACATTGTTAGTACATGTTTGATAGTTAATGCATTAATGAATGTTTAGGGGTAAACTAAATCAATCAGGGTTTGTAAGAATAAATAAGTAATCTAAATTTGAATTAAACATAATTTAATACTGCCATAATTTAAAGCTGCAGTCCGTAACTTTTTTGGCTTAAAAATTATCCAAAATAAATTTGAGCAAGTACATAACTAGGCAGTGTTCAAAACAATCTGCTTGCCGTAGCTCGGTTCAAAATGGTTAGCTTGTTATAATGTTTTAACTAGGGATGCACCGATCCGATACTCAGTATCGTTATCGGCTCCGATACTGCCATTTTTGCCGGATCGGGTATCGGTCAGATCCAAATCCGATATTGTGCATATAGGCCTACTATTCTGTGTTATGGTTAAGCCCCGCAAAAGCCTCAAAAACATTATAAAGCACTATAAAGTTTCCGTGCACTATATTGCAAGTGTTTTGACGCCATTATAGTATAATGTGAGATAGAAATTTAACATTTAAAGGGCACCTATTATGGCATTTAAAATGTTCCTAATATCTGGGAGTCCCCAACAACAGTTTTACATGCATGCAATGACAAAAAAACACTTTTGTTGTCTTATAATATGCATTTATTTTTACCTGATTTGCTCAGCGACTCCCTAATGATTCGTTTGACGACTCATTTTTCAAACCCCGCCTTTGCGTGACGCTAATCGGCGGTGATTGGTCAGATGACCCAGTCAGTTATCTTTTGCGTTAGCCCAAAGCTTACATATTGATAAAGCACTGTAGTACTACAATACGCTCTATTCTTTATGACAACTCCAATAACAACACAAACATTTTACATATTTAAAAAAAAAAAGGACATTGGAGACCTAGAAGCTGCGCTGAACGTAACTTACACAACACACACACATATTTAATTGAGCATGCTACAAAACCCATAAAAGCAACACATCTGTACACATAAAGAAGACATCTTACTTCACATCTGTACACATAAAAAAGGAGTCTCGGCTAGTAGGCTATGAGTTTGAGGATGTTGGAGGTGGAGATTTATAGTCTTTTCTCACAGCACAGCAAACTTATCAATTTAATGGCGGATCCAGAAAGGTTCAAACGACAATCACCAGTGACAACTGGAGATTCACCCGTTGTAAAATGCAAAAAACTTCGGAGTGCCTAGAGAAAAAAAGAGACTGATAGAGACTGACTGAAAGAGATTGATAATTCCGCTAATGACTGCAATTACAGAGATGGCGACAAAGAGGAAAAGCTACGGACTGCAGCTTTAAACTGTAATATCCAAGGGGGTAATCTATCGACCGGAAGTTGAAGCCTCGCGGGAGCCGCCATCTTGTAGCAGAACTTCACTTGCGTTAGCATCCCCATTGACTCCCATTCATTTTGGCATCACTTTGACAGCAAATAACTTTACATCTGAGGCGTTTAAAGACTCAATTTGTCCATTATTTATTTCTAAAGACACACGACAATGTATAAAGGGCTCCATTACCTTCTATGTTACATTATGGCCCCGTAGAAACAGCTTTTGTAAAAATAGGCTAACGACTGCGTCATAACGACTCTCTGTCAAGCGACCGTAAAGATAGGAGGAGAAGCTCGCAGGCAATCAATTCATTAACTTAATATGGCGTACTGGCGTTACATTTTAAAATAAATACTATAAAAAATACTTAGTCCTGCTCACTCACACCAAAGAACTCTTTGCTCAACCTCGCCGTCTCTGCAAGATTAACGTTGGCAGTTTTCACGCACAGCTAGCTTAGTTTGAGTCTGCGCGTCAGGAACGGAAGTGCTAAAAAATCGCTAAAAGTGGGCTTCAACTGTCTCAACTTAGTTCCAATGAGATGGCTCTGTCCATTTCTTGTACTGTCTATGGTAATATCATAATCTGCTATCTGCAGTTTTGTGACAAATACTTGGAATGGTTATTTAGCAGTTAATTACACAGATCCATCTAACCATTTGTGGAAAATAGACTAATAACTAAATTGTTTTCTGATTTCTATAGTTAATGTAGGCCTATGTTTAGTAATAGCTAGGGTTGTGCTGATAGACGATATCATCGTCCATGATGGCTGACAGACATCACCCAGCAAGCAATAGCCCTCATTTCAACGTCTCGGTTAAATATAGACCCGATTTAGTCCGGCTATGTCTAACCCACTTCTAGCCAAATTAACATTGAATCTGGTTACATGTTTTGGTTGGTTTTGTTGGTGAGTGTTGTTGTATGTTATGTGTTTCATGTTGAGCATTGGCTGCAAATTCAATTTCCCCTTGTGGGACAATAAAGGTACTTTGACTTTGATGTAATTTTTTTCAAAATAACTTGCAAAATGTTTGATATTTCGTCATGTAAGCAAAGGCAACTATGATTTACAAGGTGTTTGTTTTCATTTCTTTGACATGTATGTCTAGGCTGTGTGTAGACACGATCTAGCTCGTATAGTCAGCCCGGCTAATTGTAGCCCGCTTATAGTCGGAACTGATTTATTGTAGTTTTAATTAATTGTTGGGCAGGTAACGCACGAGATGGTTGATATCCCATCATGTTCGCATTGGTAATAATATCTACAAGGTGCCAGTGTAATTTCATGACATGGTCGATCTGTAGTCACGATTTAGCTCTGAATTGGACGGGCTATGTGAGTCTGCTTTTAGCCCACCCGGCCAGATCCAGGCAATCAGTGGTCTACGTTTAAGACCAAAATAGTCTTAAAATTGTTTACATGTTTTTCGCCCACGCAGCTTCATGTTTGCTGTCACACATTCATAAAACATCTATGATATTATTTGACTGTCTTTCATTTTAAATAAAATAAAAATGCAATTACATTTCTCAACCGCTAGATGCCAACAGCCCTACTGAGACATATGACTACTGGCAACGGGAGACTTGATAGTTCATAGGCTACAGATCACCATTCTCGTGATCGCGCAATAAACATTTCCACCATTTTTAAACATTTTAAATGAGCCAGAGCTAGTGGTGGGCAGATCGAGGCTTCGTGAAGCAATGAAACAGTTAACCAAATGTGCCAAATTGTGTCGAGGCTTCGAATCAATCTGACACCCGTCTCAACGGTGACATCTAGTGATCACTTGCAGGTGTTGGTCTGAAACCAAATTGACAACGAGCCATTAAATATATATATTTTTTTAATTATTGTAGCTATTTTTCTAATATGTGAAGCTTGTAACCTGTAGGCTCCTCACATGTGCAGAATGTTATTTTGGTCCAAATGAATATTAATAAAATAAATCAAGCCACAATGTCTTACTTTTTTAGAGATTCTTATTAAAAATATTAATTTCTCTTCTTTGGAAGGACTTAGCCTACTTTTTTTTTTTTTACACATAATTTCTCCAGTCTTTGAAAAAATCCTCTCACAAAAACCCACGAGGTCAAGATGAGTTGACTTCACTTTTACAGATGTGCGATTGTGTGGTCTGTTCCCGACCCTGTCAATCAAACGCTGAATTGGCGGAGCACGCCACCTGTCAAAACACTCGTAAGCTTTCATTTAGCCGAAGTCACGTGACATGGGTGTTTTGAATCACGCTTCGGATCAGTGTTTCGAAAAATCTGCGCTTAGGGATCTCGCAAAGCTTCGAAACGACTGTTTCGCGTCAGCCATCATCACTAGCCAGAGCATTGCATTCAGCTGTCGGTCGAAGAGAACTGGTAAAAGACATTCCTACTTTTGTAAGTATCTGTGTTTTTGTTTTGACGTGCTCATTTTTTAGCTAAATTATTTGTTATCATGTGTTGTTGGAATCGTGACATTTTAGTAACAGTGTATCATGGTACAGGCACGTGTACTGTAACTCCATGTCTCCATGTGCCCTTAAACTCCAATTATCTGAATCCAAAGGTGTAAACATGAAACATGTGCAACCTATTATAAAGTGTTATGAAAGCCACAATTATATTTTACTCTTTTCTTGAAATCATTATATGAAAATAGCATTTCCTCACTAAAGCTCTCATCTTTGACAGTCTATCATTGATTTATAATATTGAATTTGTCTGAACAGTGGCTTGTCACATACAGAGAGCATTAGCTAACAGAGTAGAATAATATTTGTCATTGTACAAGCACCATAAGAGGAAGTTTCATTCATTCATTCAATTAATATTAAAATATTAAGTTGTTGATGTTCCATTTAAAAAAAATATATTGTATTTTTAATATTTGATTTGATCATTTTTATGTTTTGATCTTTTTGCAAGTTGTCAATGTCCTTTTCTAAATAAAACCTTTATTTAATTTGTTTGGATGGATTGTCATTTATGAGAACCTGTTATATTTGAGTGAAAATAATCCTTTAGCCATCATTTTGTTGTCTATTACATGTATATGTAGTCGTTTAAAAGCCGTCTATTCTTGGGCTATAGTTAGACGTCTATTAGATTTTCACTGACAGTGCAAATTCAGTCTTGTTTTAGCCTAGACGTCTGGGGCCTCATTTATAAAACTGTGCGTAGGATCCTTACTAAAAGTGTACGTGCGCCCGAAAGCCAAAAATGGTGTACGCAAAAAAAATGTCAGACTTATAAAACCGTTCTTACGCCAGAACCTGCGCAGAATTCACTTTATAAATCCCAGTCAGCGGAAGATTGTGCGCACATGCGTCTCCACCCCGAAATAACCATATATGGAGCTTACAACGCCTAGTTTTACTATGCATGTCCTCATCTGCATATCATTTGCATATGATTATTCATCCACGTGATAACATGTTTAACGGTACAAGACATTAGGAAAATATGAAATACAGATGTGCCGTCACATTACATTAATAAAAATCATTTAGTAGCCTATCCTTGATTTGTTTTTGAATAAATATAGTGTAAAATACATTTCAGAGAAAGTTTTTCTCAATCTTTTCCGCTGGCCAAATAGTATTTTATATTTTTTAATGGAAACAGATAGACCCTGTTTTGCATTATTTGCACGAAAATATTTTCTCAGACAATCTGCTATCATGTTAAAACATTAAAACACAGCACGCCAGCGGAAAAGTGTGGAAAAGCATTGCATCCACAACAAATATTTATATTTATTGAATATAATTTTTTTTTGTGACTTCTCAGCTCTTTCAAGAGTCAGGAAGGAAGAAGACAGGGATAGGCACAACACGCATTCACCGTGGCAAACGCGTCGGCACAAAACAGTCCAAAAATGAGAGCTCGGATACACCAATTTTCTCTCCATTCTCTCTCTCGTTCCAACGTGGCTTATAAGCGGTCTCTCCACGCTGATCACTGCAATAAGACACAGGTGTTCGTCATTTGCACTTGACCTACTTGCGTCCCCGCTTGTCTCGTTTCTCTCTCTCTCGTTACAGACCGCGCTGAACGAGAGTTACGTATGTAACTGCGGTTCTTTGAGTTCTGGGTGACCGCCAGAGGCAGTGCTTCACACTGGATACTATCTCTCGTTGCAATGCATAGGTCGAGTCTAATACAAACAATGTCCCTCGTGACCAGGATGACTCGGGGTGCGCCCCTATTTAACCCCGTGACTTCCTGCAGACTGTCCCTACGGAATCTTCTCGCCTGACTCCGAGTGACAGAAAGCTCTGGCGGTCATCCAGAACTCATAGAACCGCAGTTACATACGTAACTCTCGTTCTATTTCGTTCTTCCTGACCGCCAGAGGCAGTGCTTCACACTGGATGACTTATAACAACAAAGTCACGAGGAGGTCCTACTCACCGTTAAGAGGAAGTTGAGGGCCCGGAGAGTACAGCTGTTCCAATATTACCGGAAGCAGCCACATTTACCCTGTAGTATCTGGCAAATGTATTTGTTGAGGACCACGTAGCTGCTGCACAGATGTCACTTAGAAGGACCCCTTTAAATGCAGCCCAAGACGTTGATATTCCTCTTGTTGAATGGCATTTCACCCCCAAAGGCACTGGATATTTATTAGATGTGTAAGCGTGGGTGATTACCTCAACTACCCAGTGTGACAATCTCTGTTTTGAGAGGGGCTGCCCTCTTCTCGGGCCCCCGTAACAGAGAAAAAGTTGGTCCGATTTTCGAAAAACTTCCGTGGCCCTCAGATAGCCTCGGAGAGTTCTTACTGGGCACAGCAGTGTGCTTCCACTTTCTTCCAGCGTGTTTGACATCGGAGGATTAAACACTGCCAGCTCAATAGCCTGGTTTCTAAAAAGGGCAGAAAGCCGCTTAGGGAGAAATGCTGGGTTGGGCCATAACGTCACGCCTGAGCCATCTGCGTTCCAACGCATACAGGATGCGTTAACTGATAACGCGTGGAGTTCACTCACCCGCTTAGTCGAAGCAATGGCCAAGAGAAACGCTGCCTTCAATGAGATCCACTTCAGATCGCTCTGCTCTAAAGGTTCAAATGGGGGCAATGTAAGAGACTTCAAGACTAGGCCCAGGTCCCATAAAGAAACCCTGATGGACTGAGGGGGGCGCAGTCGCTGAGCACCTCTAAGAAACTGAGTAACCAAGGCATGAGAACCCAATTGCTGACCATCTATTCGTACGTGATGTGCTGAAATTGCCGCCACATAAACTCTTAAAGTAGCAGCCGCTCTATTATTTTCTAATAGTGACTGCAGAAAACGTAAAACCATAGGAACAGGGCAGTGCTCTGGGACCACTGCTTGCTCCGAACACCACTCAGAGAAAAGCTTCCATCGATAGGCATAAGCACTCCTGGTAGAAGGTGCTCTAGAGTTCAATATGGTGTTCTGGACCCTTTGATCGCAGGCTCCAAAGAGTGGTTCCGGCCCCTCAGAGGCCACACACAGAGCTTCAGGCGGTCTGGGTTCGGGTGCCAAATCTGACCCTCCAACTGCCGGAGGAGATCCTTTCTCCTGGGAAGGGTCCAAGGATCCCCGTCTAGGAGCCTGTACATCACTGGAAACCACGGTCTCCCCGGCCAGTTTGGCGCCACTAGCAGCAGCCTGTGGTGCTCTTGAAGAACCCTGTGAATGGTCACCCCAATCATCGGTATCGGGGGAAAGGCATAGAGTAACTGATCTGGCCAGGCGTGGGCTAGAGCATCTTGCCCCAGCGGACTGGATTCCTCTGCTAGAGAGAACCAGAGACGGCAGTGGGTTGTTGTCGCCGAGGCAAATAGGTCCACTTCTGCCCTGCCAAACCGCTGCCATATCATCTCTACCACTTCCGGGTTGAGGCTCCACTCTGTCGATGGAATTCTGTGGCGCGACAAGAAATCTGGAACCACGTTTGATACCCCTGGGATATGCATTGCTCTGATGCTTGCAAAGCGAGGGAAGGCCCAAGTCAGCAGTTCCTGTGATACTTGAAGGGATTGGCTGGACCTTATGCCCCCTTGATGGTTGATGTGATAAACCACTGATTTGTTGTCTGACCTGACGAGAATATGCCTGCCCTTCAAAAACGGAGCGAGGTGCTTCAGAGCTTGCAGAACTGCACGAAGTTCCAGGGTATTTATATTCTCGCCTCTTTCTCGAGGACCCCACTGTCCTGTGACTGCTCTGTGTTGCCAGACTGCCCCCCAGCCAGTAAGGGACGCATCGGTCTGGACTATCTCCCTCCGAGAGGGAATCATGCCCAGAACAACCCCCTTGGTCAGATACAATCTGCTCCTCCAAGACTTCAGGGCCAGCAGGCATCGCTGTGTCACCTTGATCAACCTGTTCCTGTGCCAACTGGGGTTCAAGTGGAGACTGTTCACCCAAATTTGAAAGGGGCGTAGTGAAAGTAGGCCCAATGGTATGACTGCCGCTGCTGCCGCCAACATGCCTGTGAGCCTGAGGAAGCACCTGAATGGAAGTGTTGGATTTGGAATTGGAAATTTGAATGTTATCTCTTAAGGAATGTAGGATAAGCAACACTCGCCCTGGATGGGCCTATCAGAACCCAGGAACTCAGTCAACCACAGTTGTTTCCTTTGATGTCTTTACTGGAGAATATGGTTTTGTGTGTGGTCTATACAAAGATAAATAACAATTACAATGAGTAAATGATACAGACTTCAGATCTAATTATTTAACAATCCAATATAGTAAACAATGATACAATTTGTGTGGAATATTACTTGCAATAAGAGTGAAATACAATGGCACCATGCTTAGCAATATTAGCATCAGAATAGACCATTTAACTATAATCGCCATCAACTCACACTTATAACGTTACTTGCAATTTACTACAGACATCTTGAACATGAAAAACGATCTCTTTCTAACTTACATAAAATATGACAGCAGTATAATAAAACGATCGCATAATTCGACGGCAGATGTGAATATGATTGTGCATATGACGATCACTGGTTAGACACCATAAAACACTCGAATTTAGTTACAATAACTTCAATAATCAACAATTATATACAAGATTACAACATGAACTTTCTCCTAAGTGTATATTAACAAGAATTAACTCACTTTATAGAATGCACGCACACATCTAACACTCCAACTTGGATCGGCTCGCATTTCTTCCTCACAGAACACTTTGCGTCATCAATTAAAGGGGCAACAAGTCTTAAAGGGGCCACACACGCCAAGCCGTTTGTACAGCCGCCCCCAAATTGTGTTCAATTTGACATTTAAGATGGTTGCGTGTGAGTTACCGATGCTGCAGTGGGTGTGTTGGGCTCGTCCGTGTCTTCTGGGATGAGGGGTAGAGCCACCAGTCGAGCCACAGGTCTAGTATAAACCTTCCCTTGAATTTGGACGTCCACTGATTTCACTTGCGAGTCTTGACTGGGGTGCACTTGAACAACTCTTCCAATAGGCCAATGTGCTCTGGACTGTTGGGGATCCACTATCATGACTATCGTGCCCGTGGTTATATTAGGGAAGGTGCGGTGCCATTTCTGTCTGACCTGCAGATTCGGAAGGTAATGGCGGATAAAGGAGGACCAGAAGTGGTCAGCCAGCACCTGGGAGTGTCTCCACCGGCGACGACTTAGGCCTTCTTCTTTAGGGTATATGACTGCAGGCAGGGAGTTATCTAGCCGCCCCATGAGAAGAAGGTTGGGCGTTACTGGATCAGGATCAGCCACATTAGAAGATACATACCCAAGGGGTTTTGAATTAAGGATGTTCTCCACTTCAATCAACACAGTCCTGAGTACTTCTTCTGATACGGTTTGTGCTCCAATGGTCGCAGATAGTGCCAATTTAATGGATCTTATCTCCCTCTCCACACTCCCCCAAAGTGTGGTGCTGCGGGAGGATTGAAATGGAATGCAATCTTCAATGGTGCAAGTCTTTGCTGAAGATCAGGTGACATAGACTGGAATGCTTCCCAGAGTTCCCTTTCCCCACCACGAAAATTTGTTCCTTGATCTGACAGTAATTCTACTGGGGAGCCTCTACGTGCAATAAACCTCCGAAGTGACATCAGAAAGGAATCAGTGTCCAAACTGTACAGAAGATCTATGTGTACAGCCCGGGTGGTAAGACACTTGTAGAGGATCCCCCACCTCTTTTCTACTCGTCGACCAATCTTTACAAGGAAGGGACCGAAGCAATCCATCCCAGTTGAATGAAAGGCTGGCTTGTGGAGACGCAAGCGTGCTAAAGGAAGGTCCGCCATTTTGGGAATCGTAGGTTTGGCTCTCAGACGTTGGCATTCTGTACAGGCATGCTGTAAGCTGCGGATAGCTGCTCTTCCTCTTAGAACCCAGAACTGTCGTCTTATTTCTGCAAACACCCGATCAGGGCCTGGATGACAGAGTCTTTTATCGTAATCTTGGAGGAGTAACTTCACAGCTGGATGTCTAGATTCTAGTACAATGGGATGTTTCAGGGCAGGATCTAACGTTTCAGCACGTCTTAGCCTACCACCAACTCGGATTAGATTGGTAGCTGTGTCATATTCTGGAGCTAGGGTGAGTAAGCGGCTATTATGTTGAAGAGCCTTGCCTGATTTCAGTCGTTGTAATTCCTCAGGAAAACTCTCATTTTGCACCTTCTGGAGTATGCATGTCTCTGCTACTTGATACATGTTTGCTGTAGGTTCTCCTGACTGTCCAGCCGCCCCATGTAGCTCCTGTGCAGTGGCCTTTACTAATTCTGTCCATGTCCTGTATTTATTGCCAGTTGGTTCATCTACAGCTACTACTCCACAGAATGCAGATTTCTTAAGCTCAGATTTGTCAATCTCAGGGCGCTCTGTAGGGTTTGTGGGCCAGCTTTCAGGTGGAAGGAGCAGGAATGGGGGCCCCTGGCTCCATCTGTTGGGCTTAGCAAGTTCTGTCAGAGTCTTTCCCCTTGTGAGGTCATCTGCGGGATTTTGACCTGAATTCACATATCGCCAGGCAGTGAAGTTGGTAAGCTCGTGGATTTCAGCCACTCTTGTACCGACGAAGACTTTAAAATGGCAGGACTCGGATTGAATCCAGGACAGCACAGTGGTGGAGTCTGTCCAAAGAACTGTGTGGCGAAGTGACAAAGTTAACTCTTTCTTTAACAGGTTCGCCAATTGAGCACCAATTACAGCAGCACAGAGCTCCAAACGGGGCATTGACAGGACTCTTTTTGGTGCTACTCTAGAACGTGCCAGTACGAATGACAGATGGATCTTACCAAGCTGATCTTTGGTGCGCAGGTAAGTGACTGCTCCATATGAACTCTCTGAGGCATCGCTGAACACATGAAGGTCTGTAACAGATCTGGTTTGATCTACGGAAGTTGGTACATATGACCTTGGGAAACTGATCTTGTGAAGAAACTGCAGTTCACCTTCCCATTCGTTCCAGCTCTGGACTAAAGTTTGGGGAAGTTGGGTATCATCCCAGCTGCGCTGTTTGCTCCAAAGTTGTTGGACCAGCACTTTAGCCCGGGTAGTGAACGGAAGGATATATCCCAAGGGGTCGTACTGACTTGCTAAAACTTTATAAATAATCCTCATGGTGGGAGCGCCATGATTTATGGGCCGGTGACGGTACGTCAGGACATCTACAGAGCAATTCCAGCTAAGACCCAATGTGGACTCCTGGACATCTGTCTTTTCATGGGCTAGCCAGAGTTCAAGACCATCTGATATGGCTTCACGTGGAAGATGGTGAATGACAGATGGCACATTGCTGGCCCATTGTCTCAACTCGAAGCCTCCTTCAGCTAACAGCTCCCTTAGCTTGTCAACCAATTGCTTAGCCTCCTCTGATGACGACAAGCTCTGCAAGCAATTGTCAACGTAAAAGCACCGCTCAACAGAGAACCTCACATCTTCGTTAGGTTGACTATGTTCTCTCACATGCTGTTGTAAGG
This sequence comes from Chrosomus eos, assembly GCA_036326025.1. Classification (NCBI taxonomy): domain Eukaryota; kingdom Metazoa; phylum Chordata; class Actinopteri; order Cypriniformes; family Leuciscidae; genus Chrosomus; species Chrosomus eos. Next base: position 40,535,512 of record CM070825.1, read on the forward strand.
CAAAGGTTGCGCAGCAGGGGCTGCAGGTTGTGCCGAATGGCAGAACTTGCCATTCAAAGACATCAGGTGGACCTTTCTCCTTTGAGTCACGCCAGACAAACCGAAGAAGTGGTCTATCTTCTGGAAGAAGGCGGACCTGATGAAACATGCCCCGGATGTCTGCACTGATGGCCACTGCATGTTCACGGAATCTGAGTAAGACCCCAAGAAGTGATGAACCCAAGGTGGGGCCAGCGAGGAGTGAATCATTTAAACTGAGGCCATTGAACTGAAAGGAGCAATCAAACACCACACGATTCTTTTTATTGTGGCGCACCATATGGTGTGGAATGAACCAGGATTCACCATCTTTTTCCATCTCTTCTGGAACGAGCTTTCTGATAGCTCCGGACTGAACCAATTTCTGAATTTCTGAGGAATAAGCTTCAGCTTGTTGCAGGTCTCTGGCAAGTTTCCTCTCAGTACTTCGTAGGCGTGGCATGACAGCTTCCATAGTGGCATGAAGATAGGGCATGTCACACTTGCGTAACAAGGGTGTTGCATAGCGACGTATTCCATCCACCTCTACACGAACTGTCTTGGTTTCCAGTAACTCAATGGCCCTTTGGTCCTGCTTGGATCTTGTGCACTCCCTTTCATTCTGAAATGGCAAAACATCCACTTGCCACAGCCTTTCAACATTCTTGAACAGTTCTGTGGTGCTGAGAGGAATGGATATGTGGAGACACTGTTTTGGCTCAAGTCTCTGCTCCAACAGGCTGGTAGGGCCCTGGAGTGTCCATCCTAATTTGGTTCTTATCGCAGCTGGACCCCCAGGTGGACCAAGTCTTACTGGCTCAATTGGTGAAATTATGTGAGTTTGATCTGCACCAACAAGGACAAGAGGTTTTGCCCTTTCAAAATACTGCAGTGGTAGTCCAACCAAGTGCTTGTATTGCTTCTGCAGCTTTGGAATTGGGTACGAGTGATCAACGAGATCAAGCTGTGGGGCAGTAAAGGCTCTGGATATGAGATATTGCTTCTTCGGATTGGAGTACGGAGAAATGGAGAATGAGACTGAAGCTCCATCAAGGGTTTGCACATCATGACGGATTGTTCTCAGAGCTAAGCTTTCTTGTGTCCCTCTTAAGCCAAGCTTCTGTGCTGCCTCTGGCAGGAGCATCGTACGCTCAGAGCCATCATCAAGGATTGCGAATGTGTCCAGTGTGCAATTGCCATGGTGTAAGAGCACTCTGACAACTTTGAGTAAAACCTTGGTATTGCTGACTGGTTTGTTCAGGTACAATGTTTGTGTCGCTGAGCTGACTAGGCAAGCCTCTGTTTTGGATACCTTTATGACAGGCCTCTCGTTTACCTCATGGAGGATTCGTAGATGCTTTCTTTGACAAAGCGGACATGGTTTTTTTAGACCACAGTGGATAGCCTGATGAGCAAGGCCACAACGCCAGCATCTCCTCTTGGTGCGTATCCACTCTGAGAGCTGATCTTTGGTGAGGGTTGGAATTCTGGGGCATTGACTGAATGCATGATCAGAGTTCTGACAGTAAGAACAATATACTGTGGGCCTACTCTTAGCTTTCTCATCAACCTTGGCAGAAGAATAGGTAGTGTTTGTTACCTCACCACTGTTCCCAGACCCAGTCAGTACAGTGGCAGTGGTTCTGCGTGACCATGGAGCTACCCGAGACTCTCGTTTGGGCCGGCTTTCTCCTCTTACTGACTGATCATCATAGCTTTGGCACCAAGATTCATATTTTAGCCAATCGGCCAGATCCATCAGTGAGTATGTCACCCCAGGCCGATGTAACATGTGGCGGCGGAAATCAGCCCGTCTCTCAGGTGGCAGCTTACTGAGGAGGCGTGCAACATGCGACCCACACTGCAACTCAATGCTACCCGCCTGGCCCAATGTCTTTAGCAGACCAACTAGAGACTGCACTTGAAGGGAGAACTTTTCAAAGGCTGATGGGTCATTGCGGCTTATATCAGGAGAATCAAGAATAGTAGCAATCCTTTTTAACGCTACCTGGTGGGGCTGACCGAACCGTTCATTGAGGGCCATCATGGTGTCTCTGTAAGGTGTATGGGAGTGCAGGAAGGAGTCTGCTATTAGACAAGCATCGTCCAATTTCAGATGATCTACCAGGACCTGATATTTAAACATTTCAGTACTGTCAGGTGGCAAGAGGTTGTCTAAGGCCATTTTTAATCGGGCGAACTCACTTGGATCTTTGTTGCGAAAAAATGGAATGGTGGGGCATGGTCCTTTGTAATATTTCTCAGTCAGATTCATAGATGCCATGGGAGGTGCCATATTATAGGATGCTATTCTGTGATGTTCAGAATTTGGACGTGTGGATGATTCCCATGGGTGGTCATAAACATACTGAGGACTTATCGTTTGAGCAGGGTATTGACCATACCTCAGATGCTCATCATACTGACTTGGATGGTGGAAATCCATAGTCTTCTCCACTGTAGTGAGTCGGGGACTGAAAGTTGGTGTGGCCCTTGTACTGCTGTAAAGCCTTTGCTTGTCGTGCTGATTCATAATTACTGGCTCATCATAAGCGATAGGTGGAGGAGGCTCTGGCCAGTCTTCACCACTCACATGCTCTGCATCGTGGAATTTAACAGATGGATGATTAGACTGGGTCTTGGGAGTAGATGAAGGCCTTTGCAGAATACAGGCTCTGTCTAAAAGCTGAATCAACTCATCTTTGGCTGTCTCGATTCGTTTAAGGTCAGCTTTAATGGCCTGCTGTGTTTCACGGAGTCTGGCATTCTCCTCTGAGATCCTTTGCAACTTTATAGAGCTAGCATCTGACCGATCGCTCTGGTATCCATCACCAAGGGGAAGGGACTCTGCATTGGATTCAAACTGTTGTCGATTCGGATATTGTGGTGATGACTGGCGATACGAGTTAGAAATTCGCTGCTGTAGAGGGTTTGAGAGGTCATGATGCTCATCCCTGGCAGTCAGCCTCGAAGGGGAAGAAAAAGCAGGTAAACTGTGTGCTCTTTGAGGTTTTTCTGCAGATACTCTAATACGTGGTGAAGAGTAATCGTCATCAGAAGACTCCACTGCTGCTTCTCTCCTACTCACTGGTGAAGCTGATTTATGAAGACTTGGGAAATCCACCTCATAGTCTTGTAAATAGGCTGGACGGCGCTTTGGACGAACCGAAGGATTTACTGGTGTAGAACTGGTTGACATCTTTATCCAGGGAAGTGTGCTCCGGCTCGAAGGACCATTTGTTGGATTTGGAATTGGAAATTTGAATGTTATCTCTTAAGGAATGTAGGATAAGCAACACTCGCCCTGGATGGGCCTATCAGAACCCAGGAACTCAGTCAACCACAGTTGTTTCCTTTGATGTCTTTACTGGAGAATATGGTTTTGTGTGTGGTCTATACAAAGATAAATAACAATTACAATGAGTAAATGATACAGACTTCAGATCTAATTATTTAACAATCCAATATAGTAAACAATGATACAATTTGTGTGGAATATTACTTGCAATAAGAGTGAAATACAATGGCACCATGCTTAGCAATATTAGCATCAGAATAGACCATTTAACTATAATCGCCATCAACTCACACTTATAACGTTACTTGCAATTTACTACAGACATCTTGAACATGAAAAACGATCTCTTTCTAACTTACATAAAATATGACAGCAGTATAATAAAACGATCGCATAATTCGACGGCAGATGTGAATATGATTGTGCATATGACGATCACTGGTTAGACACCATAAAACACTCGAATTTAGTTACAATAACTTCAATAATCAACAATTATATACAAGATTACAACATGAACTTTCTCCTAAGTGTATATTAACAAGAATTAACTCACTTTATAGGATGCACGCACACATCTAACACTCCAACTTGGATCGGCTCGCATTTCTTCCTCACAGAACACTTTGCGTCATCAATTAAAGGGGCAACAAGTCTTAAAGGGGCCACACACGCCAAGCCGTTTGTACAGGAAGTCTGGCCTGCCTCCGAAACCGTTGAAGGAGGAGTAGTATATTGTCCACTCGTTGTTCTGATGGAGCGGCTTTCATTGACTGTGAGTCCCGCGTGAGACCTAGGAACCTCACAGACTGGCTTGGAGTTAAACGGCTCTTGCTGAAATTTACAGAAAGGCCGAGTCGAGTAATATGTGTGAGCAGCTGTGTGATTTCTAACACTGCCTGCTCCTGAGAGTGGGAGCAAAGGAGCCAGTCGTCCAAGTACGGAAGCACCTGAAGTCCTTTGGCTTGGATTGGAGCCAGTGCGGCCGCCATGCATCTGGTGAAGACTCGTGGCGACAGAGAAAGGCCGAATGGGAGGACACGGAATTGATAGACCTGGTCCTGGAATGCAAATCGGAGGAACGGTCTGTGTTGAGGAGCAATTGGAACATGGAAGTAAGCATCCTTTAGGTCTACCGTAGTAAACCAGTGCTGCTGCTTGACCGCCTGAAGAACATCGGTTATGCGCAACATACGAAATGGTAAGATCTTCAGGAACTTGTTGAGGCCGCGAAGGTCGAGTATGGGCCTTACACCGCCATCTTTCTTTGGAATGATGAAGTAAATGGAGAAAAACCCACCTAGCCGTTCTGACCAATCTACTGGTTCGATGGCACCTTTCTCTAGGAGTTGTGCTACTTCTTGTCTCAAGGCAAGTGAACTGTTGGGGTCTGAGACTACAGTCATCCTGACCCCTTTGAAGGCGGGCGGCCGCCGTCAAAACTGCAGCTTGTACCCTTGGGTCAGTGTTGCTATAACCCATGGGTCGGAAGTTGTTGCTTCCCAGTAACTGAGCTGCTGATAAGAAAACTGTCCGACGGCCGGCCGCGGACCTTCAGGACCTACGTCCATGGCCTCTAGCATCCCTGGTGGGCCGTTGGCCAGGTGCTCTACCCCTAGGGGCCTGAAATACTTGCTGACCCCGAGCCCGGGGCCGCTGAGCAGAATTTCCTACTTGCGGTGATCTCGTAGGCGGGCTCCTGTGAACATCACCTGAGCGTGTTGAAACCCTAGAGCGTGGTAGTTCATACCCTCTAGAAGGCTGACGGTAATTTAAGTGAGCCTGTGGAACTCTCCTCAGGTCAGCAAACTGCTGCCTGGTCTGATTCACCTGGACACTACGCTCCAGTGTCTCCTGTGCAGCTGGCCCAAAGAGTTGCCCCGGAACTACTGGAAGGTCCCTTAGTGTTCTCCTACATGCCTCAGACAGAGGTGATTGTGCAAGCCAGACTTGGCGACGTGCTTGTGTGAGCGTTGACATCAGCCTTCCCAGCTCTCTTGTCATGAATGCTATTGCCTGAAGGGAGGCATCACTTAAGTTTTGGTTAAAAGGATCACTCCCTGATGATTGAAGGGATTGAGACAGGGCCAACATGAGATGGGAGAGAGAATTGCCAATGCGACCCATTCGTGCTGCTGTGTTATATGCCTGGATAAGATGGTCATCTGTAATCCTACATTGAGGCCGGGGGCAACGAACATTAGGCCTCAATACCTCCTCTGGAGAAAGAACAAAAGAGGCAATAAATGGATCAACCTTAGGCATCTGACCCAAGCCATAAGTGTCTGCATCCTGCATCGCAGCCAATGCCCTGCTTGCACTAGTGGGGTGCGTAAGCGTCCTAGGGTTAGCCCAGCATCTTTGTAACTCCTCGATATAATCCTTTGATGGTGGAATTGTAAGAGGAGAGGGTTGCGCTGAACCTCTGAAAAAAGCACTAGAAGAGGTTGCCACAGCAGGGGCTGTGTCAAGACCCAAGCGAGCCAATGCAGCCTGGAGAGCCTGCTTCACTAGCTCTTGCTCTGACTGTGGACCTTCTGCAGATCCATGACCAGCTTCCTGAGAGCCATCATGGGAGAATTGGGATTGATGATCAGATAAAAACCTGCACCTCTCCATCAACATCATCATAGAATTGGCTCTGAGAAGCCGCCATTGAAAGGATATCCTCCTCCCCAATGGGCGACTCCATAGCGGGGGCTTCGACTGAGGATGCTAGTCTCTCGCCCGGTTGCAAGTTCATAAGTAAAGCCTTAATCTGAGCAAACTCAGCCGTCAGCACATCCACCCTTTTCCCTAAAGGGTCTTCCTTGGGTATTTTTCCAGCGGAAGCACTGGTTGATTCAGTATTTTTTCGTTTACTTGTTGTTTTACGTGGTGGGGGTGGAGGTAGCGACTCCCCCAAAAGCCCTTCCACCATGGTTATCCTCGAAGTCCTCCTCTCCCAAGACATAACGCTACAGTTCATGCAAGCATCTTCTGTGAGGCCCTGTTTAAGGTGTTCTAGGCCTAAACAGGAAGGGCAGCATTCATGCCCATCATCCGCCTGGAGAACAGCCATGCACAATGTGCAAGAATGAGGTAACTTTTCCATTATAGTTTCGGAAGATATTTGGTAAGTCGAGCGGAATCACTCTGACTGTCACCGTCCTAAGCAAGCCTTGCCAGAAAACTTACTAGAGAATAATTTCAATACAATATATTATACACACACAATTATTGAAGTGTACACGTAAATATACTACAAAATCCTATCCTATAACTAATGTGTGTGTGTGTGTGTGTGTGCGTGTGCGCGCGTGTGCGCGTGTGTATGTATATATATATATATTTTTTTTTTTTTTACAACAATGCTAGACCCATTCAATAACAAAATAGATGAGTATGCAGCTATAGTAGTTCAGATACCAATCGCTATTCAGAGTGCACCCCCTTCAAGCGTGGTCTTACTAACTTATCTACAGCTGCAAGTTAGTATGGCCCTTTCAACGAGCGAAAACACTCTGTCTAGCGACCAACACAAATGCCAGGAAAACGAGAACGAACCCCAGCATCAAATGTAAACAAACTCACCAGCCGCTTATCTCCTTATCAATGAATCCGTTGCAGCCTCTGGAGGACGCGCAGTCGCGAGACACCAACAAATGTTTTCTGTTGCGAAGCTGTGAAGAACGGATTTGAGTTTTTTTTTTTTTTTTTTTTACATAATCTACGACCTGCATACGTGCACGCGAGAAGATTATAGGGACAGTCTGCAGGAAGTCACGGGGTTAAATAGGGGCGCACCCCGAGTCATCCTGGTCACGAGGGACATTGTTTGTATTAGACTCGACCTATGCATTGCAACGAGAGATAGTATCCAGTGTGAAGCACTGCCTCTGGCGGTCAGGAAGAACGAAATAGAACCACGCCCTCCTCGCCACAAAAAGTATGCAATTAAACGCAACATTTATAAAAATAGAACTTTTCCATGAACATGATTTTTCGATTCCCGTCTGACTGATTTACATCCACGGTGGAATTTAAAACTACAGTTCCCATCATTCCACCCCAGCAAACAGGGGACGTCCTCCGGACGTTGCGAACGTCTAATTAGGTCCGGATCTGGTCCGGTTCATGTTCGCTGGAGGACGTTCGGAGGACGTCCGCATTTGGTCCGGTTCATAACGTTCGCTGGGGGACATTCTGAGGACGTTCACTTTGCATTTTGACATAATGTCTATAGTGCAAATAAACCATTGTAAAAACATAAAAAGTTTTGGTGGTATAAAAAATACTGCCTATGAGCATTTTAAGCACATGTTCAAATGAAATATGAGACTTGGGTGTTCGTAAAAACAATAATAAAAAAGTCTGAAATTATAAAAGTGCCACATATTGTCCTGGAGTGGTAATTTGCACCTATGAACGGGTCATGACTTCAAAATAAGTTTTAGATTCATGCTTTAATAATGAGATTTTTATTCAAGTAGGTTATAATTCTAGTTTATGTTTGTAAATGCATGACTTTGACGCGTTTTAATGGGCATGCGCGTGAACATTCGAGAAACACTGGAGCGGAGATGAGTTGCCATGGAAACGGCGCGTCACGACTCACCAGTGCAGGCAGCAAAACTCCGACTCTCCCAAAAAAAAAAAAAAAAACTCCGACTCTCCCTGTTTTCACTGCTTTCAGGTGAGTTTAGTCTCTAAAATCACACATAATACACACGATTTTTCTTGACACTTCTCTTACTTGTAATTGACACGCTTCTGTTTAATATTTACTTTATAGAAATGGGTTAGTTAGTGTCTTCGAAAAAGTCCGTTAGCATGATAGCATCTCAACCGTTTTCAGAAGAGTTAACGTTAACGTTAGGCTAACTTTATAGCATGAGCTTTTTCTTTATGAATGTTTGGGCTTTTAATCACATCTTATGTGTAGATGAGAGGTTTTGATATTTTTGTAAATATTTTTGCTTGGAAGTGAGCTAAAAACGTATGTATTTAACATAAAAGTAACGTTACTGTTAATCGATGACGTCACTTACACGGCTGAAACTAGCTCAATGGTTAATAAATATTGATAAAAATTGTTCTGTGATTTCAGCAGCAACAAGATAATTGTTGGCTATGTGACAAATGGTTTGTTGTGTTCCTAGATCGTTCCATGTTGATGCCCTGCTCCGTAGCAGAGTTGAGCTGATCATCATCTCTAAAAGGCACCATACTATAAGTAAGCCAAAGACAAATGTCCACTTGGAACTAAACTAAAACTTCAAACATACACTCATGTTGTTGGTACATTATTATTATTTTTTAATGTTTTGAAAGTCTCTTATGCTCACCAAGACTGCATTTATTTAATTAAAAATACAGTAAAAACAGTAATATTGTGAAATAATATTAAAACATTTAAATAATTGTTTTTTATGGAGAAGCATCACATCATCCTTTAGAAATCATTTTGATAAAACATTTATGGTTATTATCAGTGTTGAAATCAGTGCTGCTTCATTTTTTGTGTGTTTTTCAGGATTATTTGATGAATAGAAACAGAAATCTTTACTCTTCCTTCTGGTCAATTTAATGCCTCCTTGCTGAATAAAAATATATTTTTTATGCTATTGAACCCAAACTTTTGAACCGTAGTGTAAACTACCATTTATATATGTTGGGTCTATTTAACAATTAATCCTGGAGAGAGAAAAAAGAAAATGGATTAAACTGTTACACTGGTTTACACAAAAATATTGATCAGCACAACTGTTTTTAACATTGATAATACTCAGAGAAATGTTTAGGACGTTTGCATTGTAATAATGTATAGTATTGAAATATAAAAATGCTGACTCGTTAGGTCATGTTTTCTCATTAAAATCAGACGATTTCCTATTAATTCAATTGAATGTAAGGGAATAACTCTAGAATAACCTTCCTGATAATGTTTGGGGCCCAGAAACACGATCCTAATATAAACCTAGATTAAAGACATCTCTTTATCCAAGCATTCAATTATCACATCTCATAATCTTGCACTACAGTTATATGTGATGAAATGGTAAAAATTGCACATGATCATGCCTGCTATATGACAGCAGCTATGCTAATCTTTCTCCTGTTGTTTCCCTGTTTTTATCTCAGGATGCTCAGCAAGTTTACTAGATATTACAGCAGCTCCAGTTTGGATCCAGCCTCACTTGTGAAGACTTCTAATGACACCAACACTCTTGAAGACTTCAGATGATGACAACTATAGATGGACATACACAACTGCCAGATATTATCCTTATATTCACTGGCGCGGTTTTACAGGCAGGGCTTAGATTAAGCCAGGATTAGGCCTTAGTTAAATTAGAATATTTAAGTAGCTTTTTAAAATGTACTTTAGAAAAAAATCATTACTGGTGTGCATATTGAGATAAAACAATGGCACTGAAATATTTTAAGATGTCAGTGCAAGTTGCTTCCAGTTAAGACAGTTTTAACATGCATTTTAGTAAATAAAATAGAAAAATATTACAGCACTACTTTATTTCACATAATTCTATATCTGAGCTGTAGATAAACGGGAGGGGAAAAATCAGAACTATATATATATTTTGTTTGACCAGCAAAACATTCATGAGTCATGTTGACCGCTGTTATCTTATCTATTTTTCCAACCCATTTAAAAACAGTCTGTGAGTGCCATCTTTTGGACATTCATCATATTGCATTGGTTTTAATTTATTGTCCTCAAACAGAGCACTAATCTGTTTATTTTAAAGTTACATATTCTACATTGATTAAAAAAGAAAATCAAATGTGTTTTTTAATTAATGGTAGTATTATTTTATACAGAAATAAATTAATTATAATTCAGATGAGAATAAAGGAAAACAAATCTGAAAATATAGCAAATAAATTTTAAATTAATTCAGGTACAATTACCAAACATATCTCAAGGTCTTTTTATTAATTTAATTAATAAACTTTAATAAATTATGTTGTTTTCGAGATTTCCTTCTTCAGAACTGCAATATTTTTTTTACGATGTTGCGCAAAATTCTAAACTCTGAAAAAAATATTGCACAACACTGTAAAAAAGAGTGTTGCACTTCTGAAGAAGGAAAACTCAAAAACAAAATTATGTTTGCAGAGACATATATATTTTTTTAACCACTTTGCAAGCCTGCAAAACTCTGTTTACAGAGTTTCAAAACTTTTTTTTCACACATTCGCACACCAGTTTTCAGATCACCATTTACAAGGTTTCAAACCTGGAAAACAAACTAATTCAGTGGGAGAACACTGACAAATTTAAAACTCTGAAAAATTGTTTGCGCAACATCGTAAAAAAAATATTGCAGTTCTGAAGAAGGAAATCTCAAAAACAACATGTTTGCAGAGATATTTAAATTTTTTTACATTTTGCAAGCTTGCAAATCTTATTTTTCGATCTTGCAAAACTTTTTTTTGTACGATTTTGAGTTTTCGAACACTTAGTTTCAACCTTTCAAAATTTTATTTTCAGTTTTGAATCATGGCAGGATATTAATCCCATACATAAAGGGTCATTTATGTGTTTAAAGATCACGCAAAATGAAAGCATAAACTTGTGCCATACGCAGTACCAGGGGGCTGTTCCATGAATGAAGCTTAGAAAAGTGGGGATTAAACTCCAAAACCGGACTTGAATGAGCCTAACAAATAAGTTGGGGCTAAAGTGGTTCCATAAAAGGTAATTGAAGTTCACGCAATCTCACTAATTTGAGCCAGGTTTATCTAGTCTAGATAATTGCGTGTGCACGCGCGTTTCTGAAGCAGCCCTAGAGGTCGATCGTGGATCAAATCGATCCACCATCAAACAGCGTATATTTTGTGCTGTTTTATGCGTTTGTGACATGTTTCCCCCCCCCCCCCCCCTTCATCTTCATATTGAACCATATTGAACAAGCGCTGCGGCGCGCACGCGCGCCAAATAGAAGCGCAATAATTCTGACTAAAATATACATTTTGCTTGGAAAATTAATATGCGATATTTTATAACATTAGAAATATCTTCTAATTATAATAATTTCTCTTTAGGATGTTGGATAAGTTGCAGTGAACTTCTAGCTGATTACATTCATATATTTTATACTTCTAAAAAGAAATTGAACAGAAGTAGCCTAATTCAGGGAAGAATTTTTTTAAGAAACTAAATATATAAAGATACAAAATATAGTTTTGGGTATAGGACCTATGCTACGTAATAAAGATGATGTATACTTATTTAGAATACTGAGAATTACAGCTTTTAATGCAATATTTTTTTGAGAAAGCAAGAATCCCCAGTTTTAAATGAGTGGTTAGATTTGGTTTCTAAAGTACATTATGGAGAGGATAACATTAAATTAAGAACAAATGTATACATTTTGAAAAGATATGTGCAACTCTAAAATCAAAGAATATTCCATAAAATAAAGGAATATATTAGCCTACATTAACTACATTTTTATGTAACCTTCCCTTTTATTTCTAGTTATTTGTTATTTTATTTATTTACTTATTTAATATTGAATATTTGATATTTAAATAATATTACTTGAATAACTATTAGGAATTATGTGTCATTCATTTTAAGAGTTTGATTATGTGAATGTTATATTTTTATTAATATTTATTTATTGTTTTATTTATATGTATGTGTTGGTGGGTATTATCACAAAAGAAAAAAAAGTAGAAGGAAAAATAAGGAATATTTATTGGGGGAAAATATGATGTCTTTAAAGGAACTGTCCATTTGTATAATTGTGTTGAAATGTGTCATAAGTTGCCAGGGTAACTGAATTTGAACTTTTTTAAGTTTGATTTATGAAACCGAATCTACCAAAAATAAGCCTGACTAACCGAAATAAGCCTGGCTTATACTCTAATCTTGGTTTATGGAACAGCCCCCAGGAGACTTCCCGAATTCATAAATCTGAATGCTTGTGTACGCAAACAGACAGTAGCACGATGGGTAACACTTTATTTTACAGTGTCCTTGTTACATTACAATAGTAACAGTTAATTATGCATAATTATATGCAACTAACCCTCAACCAAAGCTTAATGTTACTCTAACTCTAGTAAGTAGCCTATATGTACTTAATATTACTTAAATATATAATTACACTAACAATGACACTGTAAAATAAATTACAACCGCACAATGTGTTCGTGAATAAAATCACTAGTCAATAGGGCGCAATGATCCGCTGTAGCCTATTTACAAAATATTTAAATTATCTTTAAAAAATTGCTGTATAGACCTAAAGTTTTAAATTTTGATTTAGCCTACTTTGTTTTAGGTTCCAAGCATACCACGAGTGGAATCAGATGTGGAGGAGTAACAACGCGTTTCAGCTGTAAACCAACATGCAAACACATACACAACATACACGCACTTTTTAGTTAAATAAAAGTATTTTGTTAAATAAAAGTATTTTGTTTCCTGATATTCCTTGTTGTGTGTTTTTTCCTTGGGTAGTTTCAATTTTGTGTTATCAGACTAAGTATAAAAGGATGTTAAAAGGACTTCTAATGAACGTTCTGTAAAGGTCCCCGAATGTTTTCCAACCGTCCCACGAAGGTCCCTCGGGACGTCCTGCTAACGTTTAAAGAACCCTACACGAAGACGAACAGAGGACGTTCGCAGAGGACGTTCAGGGACGTTCTAGGGACGTCTTTTTAAGGACTTCTAATGAACGTTCTGTAAAGGTCCCAAATGTCTTCCAAACGTCCCACGAAGGTCCCTCGGGACGTCGCACGACGGTCCTGCAAACGTCCTGCGAAAGTCCCCGCGACGTCCTGGGAACGTCCCCCGCGACGTCCTGCTAACGTTTAAAGAACCCTACACGAAAACGTCCAGAGGACGTTCGCAGAGGACGTTCAGGGACGTTCTAGGGACGTCTTTTTGTTAGCTGGTACGCTCCTTCATATCGTCATCAAGCTACGCCGTTGTTGTTGTTTGGAATGTAGCGCCCTCTAGCAGCAAAACAATCTCGCATTTTGTACCTTTAAGACAAATTTGATGTATTCCACTTATAAAACATTCAATAATATTCATTAACATCGTACCTCCTGGTGTTCTTCTAAAATGAGTGCGAGCCACAAATCCATGAGTACAGTTTACAAACCCGAGGGAACGGACAGAGAAAGCGTGGGCACGGTTTATGAATTTGTGAGAATTTGTGAATCTGAGGTACAGATTGCAAAACCTGAAGGCACGGTTTACAAATCTGAGAGCGTGGATTAGAAACTTGTGGATACGGTTTATTAATAACCAATGTGCACGATGTGTTAAACCGAGGGAACGGTTTGAGAATTTGTGAGTACGGTTTATAAACTGAGCGAATTTATGATTTACTGAGTAAACCATCGTTACTGATTGTTTTTTTTTTCTCCGACAGTGACTTCCCGGCTCCGTACTATTCAATCTACATTATTTTTTTACATCATGTATTAAAATTAATAGTACCCACTGCAAAATAATAGTAGGGGTGGCACAGGGGTGGCCAGAGTTTATACCCTTAGGGACGACCCAGATTCCATGTCCTCGCTATCAAGTCTTCAGAGTGAAAGAACTACACAGGAACAAATGTGTAACACAATATTAACAATCTAGTAACTACTATTAACTAACAAGAAATTCTGAAGTAATAGCGCACAGATGAAAGTGGTAGTTCTCTATTAACTAATTGATCTACTATTTTTTTAATGCCAATGATTTTATCCATCCCAATGAGTTCACACCTCAATCCAGAAGATGGCGGCAATGTACTTTGTTTGTGTAACCCATCCAAAGTACCAAGAAAGGGTTAACGTAAGTGGTGGGCGTGGTTTAGGAATGCAGCTTGTAGGTACGCAGATGAGCAGTCTCAAGAGAAACGGTTAGGAGATTGCTGGGTTGAATTCTCCTGTGGAAAAGGTTATGTTTGTTGAGTATTTCACAAAATATTCTGTTTTTCTGTTGGATTCATCTAATTTACATTGTATTTAAAAAGGTTACGTGATGCATGATATGCTCAGAGGAAACCGAGTTCTTCGTTATTTTTTCCTTTCTAGTCACGAACTCTGGTGAGTACAGTTTAAGACATTTCTATATTAATTTAGTGTTGATGGGATGATCATTAGTAGATTTACTCTTAAAACCAATCAGAGTGATTTTCAATGAGGTTATGATGTGTTATTTTATTGAATGTGTGTTGTAAATGCCGATATATACTGTGCGTATATGTGATGTGGAATTGCGTCATTCAATTGTTTTACTAAGTGCTTTCTGCTTGGTTAAACAGACAAAATATAGCGAAATTCATGTTTAAACTGCTTTATTCATTAGTATTTCTGCAAGAAACTGAGTTTATGAGACATTGTGAGTGTAAAACGCAAGTTTTACGTGACACAGACTTGTTATGTTAATACGAGGAGAAAATAATTTCCTATGAACATCATTCATGGTATGACAGAGTGAAAATTATTTGAATAGATTAAAATCTGTTAAAATTGAGCACATAATGTTGTAAGAGTTTATTGCTTGTAACTGATTACAATATGTATGTGCAGATTGTTTTTTTTCCCTTGCAGGTTTCCTGTGGTTATCGACGCCACAAGGTTATTGGATTAAAGATGGCGAGCCAGTGACGTTTTCGACGTTCTATTACATTGGTGAATTCAAGGATCTTCAGTCGTTGAACTTTTTCCTGAGTGAACCTGCAAAAGTATCAGATAAGAACTTTTGATTGTTTATTCTACCCGGGTAGATGCTAAAGAAAAGACAATTTTTTTTCCTGTTTTTTTTTATGGGCCCAAAGTTTATTTTGTTTATTTACTATTATTGAATTGTAATTTCCTTTTACTCAACAAAATTGCACTTTCATATTTTAAGAGAAATTGTGCAATAAAACTGCAGTAGTTCAAATCTGATTGATGTGTTGTTGTTGTGACTCCCACATACTGCCTCCAAGAGCCTAGATCTTGAATTTCAGTGTTTCTAATATCTTGAACTAGAATTAAGTAGAGGCGCTACATTCGCAAACTGCCAATAAAAAACACAGAAGAAGAAGATCCTCATTTTGAAGTTTTGTTGTGCCCTGGTGAACATCTGTGAGCGTTTCTTCCTGTGGTTTTGTCTTCCCGTGGATTACTCTTGGACTGTTTATTCTCTTCGTCATTCTTTGCTGCCTGTCCTGGACTGTCTTCTATTTTGGACTGATTTATGCAAGGTTGCTTTCTGCCCTAAACTTATGCCTGTTTTCAGATTACGAGTTGCTTTGTCTCTATGTTGTGTTTGCTGCATAATCGACCAAGATAACAATTGTTAGGGAGGACGGTAATTAATGTGTCTTTTCTCATGCATCCTTCAGCAAAAAGACAGTGAATCTGAAAGTGTGTGTGTGTTTATTGTCTGTCCTCTGTCACAACATGACATCATGACTTTTGCGTAAACATACATGCCACTTTCAAGTCAAGTGGCGTGTTATCTATACACATTTTGAGCTATCCGCGTGTATGCGTGTATGTCTACGCCGTTAACTGCGCGTGTATGTACACGCCGTTAAATGTCCGAGCGAAACGAAGCAAAATGTAGATCTACATCTGGGGAGCGATATTTGTTTTCCTAGGATGGTAGGGGAAGACTCATAAATGGTATTAACCAGTGACGGGTAGGTTTAGGGACGGGGTTGGGGTAGGTCATATATTTCTATATACAGTAATGTAACGTTAAGTCAACAGCATTCATAAACACGCTGAAAAGCGATTATGCGTGTTGATAGCACGCCAAAAATAGAAATACGAATTGGCGTGTCATACATACGCCATTTCATGAGATCAGTCTGTCTGTCAATAAACTGCAGATGTGGGTCATTTGTGTTGCTGTGTGAAATCTGCTATATATTTACAAAACATTTTTGACTAAATTCACTGGTGTGTAATTTTGATTTTGTATTTAAGTTTAAATACAAAAACATGTAGCCTATTCTCTTGTTTAATTCTATAGTTACCTTCTGCACAAAACTTAATTTTCAAAGTAAAAAAAAAAAATCATGGCTGATTTTATGAATTTTTGCGGAAAAATAAGCACATTATCTAGGAATATAAATACACTTAATTATAATCTTGTGCAGCAGTTGTCGTTCACATCTTGACTATAACAAGAGGATGACAAAACTAACCTTTGATACATCAAAAATATAGGATTTGATAAGGTTTCACTTGTTTTATGTTATTAAATCAGGGTTTGCTTGAAAATTCACATTTATCCTCCTTGAACTCATTCTAACAACTTGATGTTTTAATATGTTTCAGACCCGATGGAAGTGAAAGAGCAAAGACAAGAACTGAAGTGATATTTTAAATGTCAAAGGTAACAATGCTGTAGTTTGTTGACACCAATAAAATGAGCTTAATATACCAATTTACAGAAGATCTCAGACATCACCATAATGAATGAGCTGAAAACAGGGAACTTTTGGAGACAAAGAGGTTTTTCAGCAGCTCAGTTAAACATGATGACTCTGTACTTTTTAAATGCAGATTGGATAAAAACACAGAGATCACAGTTCACACCTGCAGTGAAGCCCCTCCCACAACAATTCACCAATAAATACTGGGAATATTCCCATCATCCTACAAGAGAAGGACAAACTCCAGGAGTAGCAGCTGAAATCTGTGTGACTGTTAAAGATGGAGTTTATTAAAGAGGAGATTGAAGACATGAGTGATCTAGAACCATCCAGAATAAAACATGAAGATACTGAGGAACAAATAGGTTGGTGTCCATTCTTGATTCTTCATTGTTGACACTTTGATAGAGATGTGAATTAATAAGCAGTATATTGGTGATAAATTATGGAGAAATGCATCCAAAAGATCATAACCTTGTATAGCAGTTGTCAAATTGTAAATATATTAAAAATTGAATGAAAGAACAAAACGTTGCCACATAAATTATCTGATACATGGTCTCTGTTGCTTTCTGCTAGTAAATAATGGTTCACTTGAACTGATTCTAACTGTATTTCTGTGTATGTTAGACCAGGTGAGAGTGAAAGAGCAAAGACAAGAACAGAATGAAGTGGAGGAGGAACATCGTAACTTTACAATTCAAAGAACAAAAGCCAAAAAGACGCACACCTGCACTCAGTGTGGAAAGAGTTTCACATGGAAAGGAAACCTTAAAAAACACATGAGAATTCACACTGGAGAGAAACCGTATACATGCACTCAGTGTGAGAATAGCTTCTCTCAAGCATCAACTCTCCGTTATCATCTGCACATTCACTCTGGAGAAAAACAATTTAACTGTGATCAGTGTGGTAAAGATTTTATTTCATAATCAAATCTAAACAATCACCTAAAAGTTCATTCAGATGAGAAGCCTTATGTGTGTTCTCTCTGTGGAATAAGTTTTTCAAGGCTGGGCAACTTTAAACAGCACCAGAAAACACACAATGAAGTGAGAGATCATGTGTGCTGTGACTGTGGGAAGAGCTTTACTGCAGCTGGTGATCTGAAACAGCACCAACGAATTCATACTGGAGAAAAACCTTACAAGTGCTCATATTGTGACAAGAGTTTCACTCAGTCTGGAAACCTGAAAGTACACAAGCGAGTTCATACTGGAGAAAAGTCATACCACTGAACTCAGTGTGAGAAGAGTATCAAACATAAAAAAGCCTTCTGACTTACATGAAGATATGTCATTATAAGTCGTCACAATGAGAAACATTTCATTTTCATGTGAAATACATGCAGGTAAATGGTGTGAGATGAACAAAATATGGAGTTGGTTCCAAAAGCACAGTATCATCTAGTTCTACCAGAAAGACTCGGAAGGCGATATAATATAACAATCACATTTATTGATTAATAGACCAGAAAATGGAAACAGAAATTTGAATGATAAAGTTATTTGGTGCAACAGACCCCCGGGGAGGTTAGGACGGGGACCATCTTGGTGATGGTGGGGAGGATGGAGGTGAATGTTTGCGTCATCATCTGCAAACTCAAAAATGTGTAATTAACGATATTTTATACTTTAGGTATTAGATAGTGATTGGATAACCAGAAATAATGAGTTAGTAGTTAGACCTAATGGTCCAGGGGTATCAAAGAGACATAAAACATAGTACGTAAAAACACTTCTGTTAGACTCATTTTAAGAAAAAGAGCCCCTGAGAAAAACGTGTTGTCCTTATTCAGTATCTGAGGTCAGAGATGTAAAACTATAAGCCATTGTTATTATTGTAATGTTTTTTTTGGTTATGAAAAAAAAGTCTCTCACCTTAATACACTTTACTGTCTTGTCACTGCTGTCAACCGTTATAATGCAAATACGGCGGTGTGCATGTATATCACTTTGTGTATCACTTTGTGATAAATAATAATAAATAAATGACTAGCATGCAGCGTCGTAGTTATGTTGTCAGTTAGTAAGTCATGAAATTAATAAAAATGTACCAATAAATTACGTAACTGGTACATCATGTGTTAACTGGGAAGGACTTGCATGCAGGAATGATGTTTCCTTATGTTTTATGTTAGTATTGTGTATTTAATGTTGTTTCCACCCCAAAATGCCACTTCACATTATTTCTATTTGAGTTATTTAATGAAGGTATTCCTTTTAATTTAATGCTAAAACTCACATTTAAAAGCAAAATATTCCTTTGTGTGGTGACCATCCAAAAACAAGTTCACATGATCAATGTCACAAATTTGCTTATTTGATTAGACTGATGCATAAATACATTTAAAGAGAAACTTTTTTCTAAGCAATGGCCTACAGCAGGGGTAGTTGTGCAGTATCTTAATTAAAGATAATTACATAAGTGCTTCTAATATTTAAAATCCAGATACAGGGGCAATCTATTATAGTGACACATACAGTAACGTTAATAAAACGCTATGATGACGTTATATTTGTACAAACCAAGAGATGAGATTTTAACTTTGATATGTGAAAATATATTTGTTCCTTCCCTTTAAAGAAAAAATATGCAAAACCGTAAGCACAACATTTTACATTCTCATTTTTAATTCTATATCCTTGTGATTATTGGTCACTTTTATTGTAACTTAATGAAAGGGAACTTAAAATAGTAAATGATTATAAATGTCAGTAATAAAATGCTTCTATAAAATACATTCACGGGTATATTACATTTACATTAACCAGGTAATTATATAATGATATAGATGTAGTTATGGTGGACATTTATAGTGACCACTGTAATAAAAGGTTTAATGATGCTAAATGTAAGACATTAAGTCAATCTAAATGTAAAGGTATCAGAATAATGTCCAGTATTTCAAGTGTGTCATTTCTGTAATTTTCTTTCAGCACCAAAAATAACTATACAAATATTAATTGTTTTCTAAAGGTTTTCCTGAACACTCACTATCTTCAATTGTTCAGACAAACACCTGCTATATACACTTGCTGAAATATACATTAAATTTTGTGTCTTGCATCATGAAGTCACTGCATGACTAACTAATGGATTGAATAGACTGGCACACGTGAACTGATGCCAAAATATCGCAATGTTTGGAATAAGACTTCTTCAGCTCAATTTCCTACTGATAAAATATATAATACATATATATAAATATATACAGCATATATATATATATATATATATATATATATATATATATATATATATATATATATATATATATATAAACAGCATAGCAGGTGAGGGGTCGTAACATTGGTGTACTGGAGTCAAGAATGCAAAAAGCAATAGATCAGGTCGGAAAGTGGACATATGAATGGGGCTTTCGTTTATCTGTGGAAAAACTAAATATGTTTCACTACAAAAACAGGTAAATCCTAGCCTGGGTTTCCCCATACTGCCTTACCGCAGCGCGATTCAATTCACGCTGAAAGGCAGTCTGGATACCATGGCCAGATTTTTCGCCTCATTTAGGGAACCAATCACAGAACGGGATCACAGAACGGGGAGGGAACAGCAAGACGATGACGACATATGTTGGCTATGAGCATTTGATAGACATTCTTAGCACCCAATAAACAGCGCCGGGCATTCGTAAACCACGCCTCAAATACGAGAAAATGTACATGTGGTTCCCAGACCCAAGTCTCAACGAGAATTGGGTCTGGCGTTAGCCAGGCTAGGTAAATCCTAGACTAGATATAAAACTGTATGGGCAGTCACTCAAGCAAGAGAGTGTGATAAGATATTTAGGGATATGGTTAGACACTAAACTTAGTTTTAAAGTCCATGTTCAAAAAATAGATAAATGTAAGAGAGGTATGAATAAGTGTTTATCAGGTTGGGGTGCGTCAGGTTCATCTATGAAAATAATGCATATTGCCTTAATTCGCTAAATGTTTGACTATGGATGCAGAATATGTAATTCTGCAGCCAAAACCACACTGACAGGTTTGGATAGGGTGCGGACGATGGCCCGATACGTTTGTGTCGTGGAGCTTTCAGAACATCACCTGTAGCCTCATTGCTAGGAGAGATGCCATTAAAGATCAGGGGGATCAAATTGGCAATGTCAAACTGGACAAATCTGCAGGGACATGAAATAACACACTCTACAAAAAAGGTACTTGAAAAGTGTTGGGAGTATGGCCGTACTAACACAGCTTTGGATGGAATGGGGGAAAAGAGGCAAAAGAGATGGGAATAAACATTATTGCATGATGCAAAACAATAAGTAAGACTGCCATCCACCCATGGTGGTTATTATGTTTTGCTATAGTAAATATGAAACAAAAGACATTGTAAAATCTAGAGGCATACATCAAAATATCCAAGATATATAACCAGGTTTGATGTCGTGACTCAATACAGAATACAGATATACACAGATGGATCCAAAGAACCAATAACTGGCAGGGCGGGTGCAGCTCTATTCATCCCAAAATACAAAATTAAAGGTGATATATGTTACTTTTATACTAAAATGAATCCTTTTTTATTGCCTGTGTGTGAAGGGGTTGTAATCACACATTACAATGATCCACTTGTCGAGCTTTGCTATTGGACTGGACTGGACTGCATTTATATAGCGCTTTCATAGACCCAATGGCCACCAAAGCGCTTTACATTTTGCCTCTCATTCACCCATTCACTCACTCATTCATACACCAACGGCGGTGTCAGCCATGCAAGGCGCCATCCAGCTCGTCGGGAGCAGCTGGGGTTAGGTGTCTTGCTCATGGACACCTCGACACTTGGTCAGGTGGAACCGGGGATTGAACCACCAACCTTTCAGTTTGTGGACAATCTACATGAACCACTGATCCACTGCCGCCCCTATTACTGTACCTCTGAAGGCCAGTATTCCTATTTCTATGTGAAGTCTCCGGGTCGGATTTACCGCGAAATCCAACGGATGTGACGTGCATGCGCGCTCCCGAGCCTCTCTCCTTGTATACAGTCTATTGTAGACGGTCAGGGAGTTACGTCCGGTTAAAGACGCACGTTTTTCGGCTTATATCTCTGTCAGTCTTTGATCAATATTCCTGTCATGAGTCGGACTCCTTCCTTCTCTTTTCTTTCCCTCTTACTCCCTCTCCTGGTCATTTTCCTCCTTACACCTTTTCCCCCTTTTCTCCCTTCTCGCTCAGCTGTTTCATATCTCATCATCTCATTTTTTTTTAAATTTTTTTTACTTATTTTTTTATTTCTGGTAAATTTACATTGAAATAACCAAAAAAAAAGGAGTAGGCTGAAGCCAAGGCTTATATTTGCCTACCCTAACGCTCACACCTGTTCTCTCTTCCTTCTGATTTCTCGCCCTATTTCTTCTCCCTCTTATCTTTTGTTCCCCGCCAGAGTATTATCTAATCTGTGTTACGTACCTGATGTTTCTCTATCGTTCTCCAGTCCTGTCGTGTCCGGTGTGGTATGTGCTGTCTCCTGATTGTTATCACTGATCACCATCTGCTTACCCTGTCTCTTGCTGTTGGGTTCGACTATTGTCAAGGACTGTTCATCTGTTACCCGGACGCCTCCCCGCATCCTCCGGGGTTTCCTGAGCCATACGTGCAGACGATCTTCAGTTGTTATCTTCTAAAAGACTTTCTGTTTGTTCTATTACGCCTGTCGGCTCCTGTTTTCTGATTTTGCCAAAACGGCCTTCTGAGTTATTAAAGAGACATTTAACCTGCCTTTGCATTTGGGTTCTCTCTCTCCACACTCTTCATGACCATTCCCAAGACTCTAATCGTTCGTAGTGCTGGACGGGGCCTTTCGAACGAGCCCACCCCCAAGCTCCAACTCGCCCGGCTCCCCGAGTTATAGCCGTTCGAAATCGGGGGTCCCAGCGAACGGCGATCCGGTAGGGGGCATCCCCGAAGCCTGCCACTCTAACAAAAAATGTATATATACAGTTTACCTGGGTTCCAGTGTATGTGGGTATTGAGGGAAATGAAAAGGTGGATACATTAGCAAAAGAAGCCCTGCAAGGCAGAGAATATAAATATACAAGATCCACTTAGCAAACTAGAAATTAAAGTTATCATTAAAGATGTATAAATAAAAAGTGTCAGGATACATGATACAAGAGAAAGAAAGACATTTATAAAGTATCCAGAAAGAAGTGATGGTTAAAAAGAACAGTATGAGATGACAGGAGGATGCTATGCTTACAAGGTTGAGAATTGGGCACACAAGATTAATAAACTGCAGTAGGAAAACACCGGACTGGATTATGCATTCATTGTGGAGAAGTGGGAAATGTAAAACATACTCATGATGCGTAGAAAGTACTCTGAAAAAAAGAAAAGAACTAGAGAAAGCAACGGAAAATGGATTGAGTTTAAAAAAAACCTATTGAGTTTGCCTGGCACGCAGTAGGCTATATAATTAAGTATGTTATGATCTTTATGAAATAAACTCAACTTGCAAATAGGATTTAGGTATTATTATTTAATTTAATTTAATTTTAATTTAATTTAATTTTTATTTATTTTTTGTTTAGTAACATACCATATATAAAATGACATCCCAGTGAGTTGTACCTCAATCACTCAGAATTTATATGCGTCTTTGGTAAAAGCTGTTCCTGGTGGTTTGGTTCAGATGGTCAAATTGATTCCGAGATTGAAAAGTTTAATCATTTCTGGTCTTAATTTTACAGAAGAGGGCTGTATGATTAAAGTTTTAAGAAAATTGGTAAATATAGAGTCGTTCCCTTGTAAAGTTAAAAAGAGACCTCTTATATTTGATTTCCCGAAAGACAAAGTGGGTCAAATTAGAACAAGATTTCTTACTTTTCCACTTTTTCCAAAGGTAAAAGAGGTTCAATTTAAAATTATTAATGATATCTATCCTTGTAATGATTTCCTCAGACACATATTTAATATGGATTGTAATGAGTGCACCTTTTGTGAAGCGGACATAGAGTCGTTGGAACATTTATTTTATTTATGCAAATTCTCAAAGAAATTCTGGGATGACCTTTATATTTGGTTAAGATTGAAATATGAAATACCTGACTTTAATTTTAAAACTATAAAATATTTGTCTTTTTCTTTGAGCTACGGTATTGAATTTTTGGTGAACAATATTGTGCTGTTGGTACTTCATACACAAGTGCAGAATCTTTAAGAACCCTCCCACTTTCTTACTTTTCCATAAAGATTCAATGATCTTCTTCAAATCTTTAAGACTGGTGCATAACAAAAAAGCCCTTAAATAATACAATCTTCTGAAGTTTTTTTTTTTGATGATTACCCCTTGTGTAATATTTTATTTCTTTATTTTATGTATATTTTGTGCTGCTATTTAGACTTTGTTGTAGTCATATAAGATATGTATCTTGTGGTTTTTTTGGTAGTTTGTATGTTTCTTTAAGCAATAAAAAAATAAATAAATAAATAAATACAAAGTTGTACCTCAATCCAGAAGATGGCGGTAATGCACGTTGTTTGCAAACTGCCAATAAAAACACAGAAGAAGAAGAAATTCGTCTTTGTGAAGTTTTGTTGTGCCTTGGTGAACTCTGAGCATCTTCCTGTGGTTTTGTCTTCCCGTGGATTACTCTTGGACTGTTTATTCTCTTCGTGATTATTTGCTGCCTGTCCTGGACTGATTTCTACTGTGGACTGATTTATGTAAGTTTGCTGTCTGACTTGATGCCTGTTTTCGGATTACGAGTTGCTCTGTCTCTATGTTGTGTTTGCTGATAATGACCCTGATTGTACGACCAAGATTACAATAAAGCAGCAAATGAATCCTCCATTTGCTGAAGCCTCGTTACAAGTGAAGTTTTGAGTTTATATTATGGATGTGCCATAAAACCAGAATAAGGTTATGTATGCGTTTTTTTTTTTTTTTTAGTTTGATGTATCTCCACATCATTTTGGTGGATTGAGTCTGGAAATTTCGTTTTTTTGGGTTTAGCTTTTAGAATGACATTGCAATATTTTATATATTGCGATATAAAAACAATTTCACCAGATGACTTGTCTTAGTTATATGTGGAAAGAATGAATCATTCTAGAATGACTGGGGTGATTTTGTAATGGAGTAAATAAAATACTCCATTGAAAGTAATGCTTCTGCATAGACAGAAATAAACAAATTACAAGCATAGATAAATACAATATAACTAAGATATAAATTAAATAAACAGTGCTTTATTTATTTTTTCGGGTAAATCTAGCTAACTCTATTCAGGTACAGAGGCAAACATTGTAAAATAACAAAATCAACAAAATCAAATGTAAAATAACACTGCATAAACTCTTCACTGTATAAATTAAATATAATTAATTTAATTAATTATCTTTGTTAAAGCATCAAAAGTAATTTTCAATTTATTGTTTGATTTCCATTGGTGACAAACAGCTGCGAGTATATTATAGGGTATCCGGTTAAGTCGTGACGTAACCACTCTCCGATAATACTGTTTCCGGGTCCAAAGGCCGGGTCCTCTCTACCTATTTACTGCGTTCGCCCGAGTTTTAACGTGTTCCCGTGTTGTTTAAATAGATCGGAGTTAAAAAAAACAAGTGACATTCAACTGTGATTCTACCGCTTTCCCTGTGACAAGAAAGATAAGAGAAAATGGCTGCAGTTGATAAGATAAGTTACAAATCTTAAACGAATGAAGAAACTTTGGGCCCGGAAGACGCGTGACGTCAGACTCAACAACCGAATAGAGGGAATGCGCGTGATATCACCGCCAGCTGGAGTGATTGCGGTCACGCCCACTGAGTGGCAAAAAGACTGAGCGGCAGCATTGGTTTTCAGCGTGAATGCCGTGAAAACCACAAAAAACACATCTAAAATGGGAAAGAGCTTTGCGATTGACTGTTGTAGCCACTGAGCGAATCCTGTTTTCTATCACTACTGAACAAATATGAACACATATATGTTTAATTCACAAAACCTTGAACCATGTGATTTGGTGACCACCAACAGGTCATTATTTTAACTTAGTTTACGACGCACGGCCAATAAAGAAACAGGTCCCCTTTGTTCGCGAACCCTTGTCCAGTCACCAGCATAAGAGTGCCCCCATTCAGACGCACAAGCTAATTTTTCCCCCTCGCATCTTCTTACGCCGCTAGGCTGATAAGTGAATTTACATACACAACTACCCTTTTGTCTTGAAGACAACCATGTGCGAACAAAACCCTCACGTGGTACACACCACGTATGGACAGATGCTGACCATAAGGAGACTCTGATACACACACATATCCACACACAAACGTCCCTTTGTGTACAACTTAGGATAGAAATGTCCTTAATGTATATAACACAGAATTGCCCGGAGGAAACGCTGACTGAACTCTGATACAGACACACACACACACAAACACACAAACACCAGGAATGGAACTAACTTTTCAGAGAAAAGTACCTCTAAATGTTTTAAATGTATTCATCTTTGTGCTTAGATGTCTTCACATGCCATACGGGAAGTACTGACAATTTTATTGTGTGTTAATCAAACTTTAAAATGCTTGTAATTCTGCATATGGATGTAACCATGTCCTTCTGCTTGTTACCTACTTGTTCTTGGTATCTGTGTGTCCGTTGTGATGTGACCGAGCCAGTCATACATAGGATATTACAGTAAAATGTATTGTTATGTGTGTACAATCTTTCTGTGTAGAAATGATACAATTTGATACCATCATAAATTATCCTGACAAGACAAAGAAGAACTTTTCCCGCTCGGGACACTCTTAAAGATTATTGGTCACGTATGCGAAACGGGCGTGAACCCCTCCTCTCCATAAGAGACTGACACAGAAGTTTCTCTGTGCACTTCAGCGCTTGGGCACTTCTGAGAACTTGAGAGCAATGTCCCTGTGAGAGGCTTCCGGTCCCATGGCTCCCTTTTAGGGAGCTTTCTCCGTTTTTCTTTTCTTTACTAAGTTTTATTTTCATATTCGCCTCTCCCTCCACGGGAGATGAACTCTGAATTATTTCCTTGGCAACTTCACGTTCGGTTAACCTTTAAACTTCCCGTGAGTCTGCTCGCCCCGGAAGACACGAGAGAACACACCTATAGCACCGAAGGACAAACACGCACACGACTCTGCGTTCCTCAGCTACACAAGAGAACCATATGCAAGTATAGGTTATTGATTTGATGATTGATGTGATTTCTTGTTGTCTCTCTAAGGGTTACATTGTCTGTGAATTTTGCCATGTGATCAATCTCTCTCTCTCTCTCTCTCTCTCTCTCTCTCTCTCTCTCTCTCTCTCTCTCATCCTCTTACTCTCTCTCTCTCTCTCTCTCTCTCTCTCTCTCTCTCTCTCTCTCTCTCTCTCCCTCACTCAATCTCTCTCTCTCTCTCTCTCTCTCTCTCTCACTCTCTTTGTTATTCGTCTGTCTCAACTGTCTACTGTACATACATGTATCCCGTGTTTAAATGTAGAATTCTGTATCCGTAGTTTCATTTTATTAAAACCATTATATGCTTGATTGTTTCTGAAAAGCTCATTTTACAAGTCAATGAATTGTTTGATCTTTAGCTAAAGCTTTACAATTTGTTACTTTTTAGTAACCTAACTTTGATAATGACAAGAAGGTGAATTTTCATGGCCAGAAAATAGCTTCTTGTAATTATTAAGAAAGAGATAATTTTTGTTGGAAAATTGATGAGTTAATCTTACGGCCGTTTGCTGGACAAACAGATTGTTCGATAGCTAAATTAATTCCATTAAAGGTTATCTCATATAGTCGATTTGAAAGGGGACCATTGATATATGAATGAGGAATTATAATTCGTTGTGATTGATCATTCATATGTACAATCGATCTATTTTCAACTTCGATAATTTAACTGTAATATACAATATATTAATCATATTCATGATTAATTTTTCAAATTCCCTATATATAATTTGAGCTAATTTAATGTAATACCAATGTTGTTACACTGTACAACTACATTTGACAAGAAATCTGAGGTAAATTTTTACAGACTGTCAAAAGCTACAGAACAGAGAAGCAAATTTTGAACATCGATTTTGAACATCGTATACTATAGCTTTAAGATTTGGTCAGAGAAATCGAAAACGACCGCGGATGAAAAAACAATTTGATCTGTTGTGGAGAATATTCGCAGCATTAGCAAACTGAAGCCCGAACAAGAAGAGTGTGTATTAAACATTTTGCATGGAGGTGATGTTGTGGCCCTACTCCATTTGGGAAAAGTTTAATTTATCAACTATTACCGCTCGTCAGCGAGAAACTGGGGAGCCTTTTGACAGGTGAGTGTCTCCTTTCTTTTCCAGGTCTTAAATACCGTAAAACTTCAAATAATAGCCCGGGCTTTTATTTGGCCAAATCGTCGAACTGCACCGGCTTGTATTTGAGACAGGCGTCTATATGAGACAGGCCTTTATAATTTAGTGTTGAGATGTTGTTCACTGAGATGTTGTTCCTAGAGTCTCTAATCTCTAAAAATCTCCAAATGCTCCACGTGAAACCGCGGTCTTCCGACCTTTTACTTTCGTGTTCATTATTAATATGCGCGAGGGAGAGAGAGCAAGATGGCGCTCGTGTTGTTTGAAGACCTGAGAGTGCGCGTGCGCGGCCGGGGCTCTCGCTCTCTCTCTCTCTCCCTCTCTCTGCTCGGTTTGCGCCCAAAAGTCGTTTACAGCCTTGTTCACTCCGGTATTTCGCTCGCATCATCAAGTGTTTACAGCAGGTTTACAGTGGAAGTTCGATCATAGATTTGAGTTCGATGCATGATGTCTGTGGTTCGATGTGGCTGTGTCGGCGCATAACATACGTCATAAATAAACTTATCTGATTGACTTACGGGTAACCAATGATTTTAAACTTCAGACAAGCGCCCCCTAGCGAGAGAGAAAACACTTCTCTATTATGCCATTCCAGACTCTGTCTACGAAGCAAAGTGAAGGAGCAGAGTCTGGTATTACCAGGCTAGAAAAGACCTAAACCAGATGGCAAACTATTATTCTCATATATCATCCATCAACACAGAACAACCTAACTTAAAATATATCTACATTCTCAATGACTGATTATGTTAGGGTAAATGCAGTTTACTTTGTTTTTATTCAACAGTGGTAATGACAGCTCCATAAAATATTCTAAGCGAAATAATCTAATGTTGAAAATCTGTACCTTTCTTAATTATTCTTAACCCTTCAGAGAAAATTAATATTTGAGTTTATAACTATAAATTAGTTCACATAGTAATACAGTCGTTTGTCATAAAATAATTTATCAGTGCTTTATTTTAATAGGCTATAACCTAACCTTTTACAGTTTGGGATAAAATAGCGCTACATTTTTGAATAATTTTTGCTTAAAGATAAAACATTCATAAATTATTTTATGACAAACATACTACTGAATTACTAAGTGAACTCATTTATAGTTATAAACTCAAATAATAATTATTATTATTATTATAATTATTTGTATTATTATTATTATTATTACATTTTAGTCTATAGAAGACGCTTTTGTCCAAAACTTACAAAAAAGGAACAAAGCAATTCGTCAAATATCAGTCATAATACAGGTTAGACAATAATAATAAAGTGATAATATTATCACAACAAATAAACAAAATATTTTGATGCATGTCATTCATAAATTAAATCATATTTTCCACCCCCGCTACAATTGAGAATCACTTTAAGCATGCAGACGATGTATTCCACTTAATACACAATAAAACATACAATAATATTCGTTAACATCGTACCTCCTGGTGTTCTTCTAAAATGAGTGCGAGCCACAAATCCGTGAGTAGCCTACAGTTTACAAACCCGAGGGAACGGACTGCGAAAGCGTGGGCACGGTTTATGAATTTGTGAGTAGCCTACAGATTGCAAAAACTGAAGGCACGGTTTAAAAATCTGAGAGCGCTGATTAGAAACTTGTGGATTCGGTTTATTAATAACCATTGTGCACGATGTGTTAAAACGAGGGAACAGTTTGAGAATTACTGAGTAGCCTACGGTTTATAAACTGAGCGGACGGATTGCAAAACCGTCGCCACTGATTGTTTTTTTCTCCCACAGTGACTTTCCGGCTCCGTACTATTCAATCTACATTATTTTTTTACATCATGTATTAAAATTAATAGTACCCACTGCAAAATAATAGTAGGGGTGGCACAGGGGTGGCCAGAGTTTATACACTTGGTGACGCCCCTGATTCCATGTCCTCGCTATCAAGTCTTCAGAGTGGAAGAACTACACAGGAACAAATGTGTAACACAATATTAACAATCTAGTAACTACTATTAACTAACAAGAAATTCTGATTAACAATAAGTAATAGCGCAAAGATGAAAGTGGTAGTTCACTATTAACTAATTGATAACTACTATTTTTAATGCTTCCCAGAGAACTACTGAAAAAGATTAATAATTCATGCAAAACTATTCAATAACTAATGCAGGACAAATGACTAGCACTACATTAACATTAATAACTGCTACTGTAAACAAATACACAAGTTTTATCAATATGTAATAGCATAGCAGACTCATAGCAGAATGATTTGTGAAATAATTAGCCTATGCTCTCTCTCCTAGAGAACTTTTTATCAACTGAATCATTTTAAAGAAATGTCTTTTTAAATCCAGTTGTCGGGACCTTACTTGTCCTGTAGTGATTCAATGCCAGTCCAGAGGAATGGCAAAAAATTGGCCAATGTCACGATGACGGCTGGAACGAGTTATCAGCCATCCAAATACCATATACAGTGATTTTATTATTTAACCTACCTCGCAAAAAATGTTTTTATTTATGTCTCCTAGCTCATATACGTGTGTGCAAATATTTTGTGAAGGATTAGAAGATTCTACACTTTAGGATTGGCTTTTCATGTAAGAATCATGGTAACTATGACTCAAGTGTTACTACATACGTCTATGTTAATTAGCCTACTATCTAAAACTTCACCCAAAACCTCAAAAGCTTAAAAGAATTAGTAAATCATTTAGAAGTATGTAGTAGCTAACACTTGAGTAATTACTAGTTAGTTACCATGATTCTTACAGTAGTTCTCTGGTAAGCATTAAAAAAAGTAGGGTAACACTTTATATTACGACCCGCAAACAACTGTGTAAGTAAACCGAAATTACGGTGTACGTTTCTGTAATTATAGTGTACTTCCGTGCAGGTATAATGGAACAATATGTTAAGTTTTGGGTAATAAAGGGGTAACAAGCAGATAGTATACAACTTGCAAAGAACTTCGTAAGTAAACCGAAATTACGGTGTACGTTTCTGTAATTATAGTGTACCTCCGTGTAGGTATAAGTGAACAATATGTTAGTTTTGTGTAATAAAGGGGTACAACCAGACAAGCAACTTATTTATAATGTAATTATTTTAAAACTAACAGGTACCTATTATGTTAATATATACTAGGCAAAAATTGTACGTCTGTTGTATATAAAAGTTTTTATCACATTTCTGGCAAAATATGTTCTTGTGCAATGTAGTTACAGGGTAATTTTGACATATGTGGGTTGCGCAAGATTGTGCAACATTGCACAAGAACATATTTTTCCAGAAATCTGATAAAAACATTTATATATAACAGACGTACATTTTTTTTTTTTTTTTTGCCTGGAATATATTAACAGAATAGGTACCTGTTTTTATGTGATAAAAAAATATTGTTCCCTCATACCTACACGGAGGTACACTATAACTACAGAAACGTACACCGTAATTTCGGTTTACCTTCGAAGTTCTTTGCAGGTTGTATATTATCTGCTTGTTACCCCTTTATTACCCAAGACTTAACATATTGTTCCCTTATACCTACACAGAAGTACACTATAATTACAGAAACGTACACTGTAATTTTGATTTACTTACGCAGTTGTTTGCGGGTCGTAATATAAAGCGTTACCAAAAGTAGTTATTGATTAGTTAATAGTGAACTACCACTTTCATCTGTGCGCTATTACTAATTTGTTAATCAGAATTTCTTGTTAGTTAATAGTAGTTACTAGATTGTTAATATTGTGTTACTCATTTGTTCCTGTGTAGTTATTCATTAACGAAGAAACCGTATTCTTAAGTGTTACCGAAAATCTATATGTAAGCAAGATCTTTAAGATGAAATAAATCAATAAAATTTTTAGATTAACTCAACAAAAGGAAAAGAACTTAGAGAAGGCAACGCAAAATGGATTGAGCTTAAAAAACCTATTGAGTTTGCCTGGCACACAATATATAATTAAGGATGTTATCCTTTATAAAAGAAACTCAGCTCAGGATTTAGGTTTTGTTTTATTTATTTTTTGTTTAGTAACATATAAAATGACATCCCAATGAGTTCACACCTCAATCCAGAAGATGGCGGTAATGCACTTTGTTTGCAAACTGCCAATAAAAACCACAGAAGAAGAAGATCCTCATTGGGAAGTTTTGTTGTGCCCTGGTGAACATCTCTGAGCGTTTCTTCCTGTGGTTTTGTCTTCCCGTGGATTACTCTTGGAC
Organism: Chrosomus eos; assembly: GCA_036326025.1. Lineage (NCBI taxonomy): Eukaryota > Metazoa > Chordata > Actinopteri > Cypriniformes > Leuciscidae > Chrosomus > Chrosomus eos. Next base: position 40,567,771 of record CM070825.1, read on the forward strand.
TGTTTATTCTTTTCGTGATTATTTGCAGCCTGTCCTGGACTGTTTTCTATTTTGGACTTTTGCCTGTTTTCAGATTACGAGTTGCTTTGTCTCTATGTTGTGTTTGCTGCATAATCGACCAAGATAACAATTGTTAGGGAGGACGGTAATTAATGTGTCTTTTCTCATGCACCCTTCAGCAGAAAGACAGTGAATCTGAAAGTGTGTGTGTGTGTGTGTGTGTGTGTGTGTGTGTGTGTGTGTGTGTGTGTGTGTGTGTGTGTGTGTGTGTGTGTGTGTGTGTGTGTGTGTGTTTATTGTCTGTCCTCTGTCAATAAACTGCAGATGTGGGTCATTTGTGTTGCTGTGTGAAATCTGCTATATATTTACAAAACATTTTTGACTAAATTCACTGGTGTGTAATTTTGATTTTGTATTAAATTTTAAAGACAAAAATATGTAGCCTATTATCTGAATAACCAGATTATCTTGTTTAATTCTATAGTTACCGTCTACGCAAAATATAATTTTCAAAGTAAAAAAAAAAAATCATGGTTGATTTTATGAATTTTTGCTGAAAAATAAGCACATTATCTAGGAATATAAATGCACTTAATCATAATATTGTGCAGCAGTTGTCGTTCACATCTTGACTATAACAAGAGGATGACAAAACTAACCTTTGATACATCAAAAATATAGTATTTGATAAGATCTCACTTGTTTTCTGTTATTAAATCAGGGTTTGCTTGAAAATTCACATTTATCCTCCTTGAACTCATTCTAACAACTTAATGTTTTGATATGTTTCAGACCCGATGGAAGTGAAAGAGCAAAGAGAAGAACTGAAGTGAAATTTCAAAGGTGATGATGCTATAGTTTGTTTCAGCCTGTTGACACCAATAAAACGATTTAATGTGCCAATTTACAGAAGATCTCAGACATCACTGTAATGAATGAGCTGAAAACAGGGAACTTTTGGAGACAAAGAGGTTTTTCAGCAGCAGTTAAACATGATGACTCTGTACTTTTTAAATGTAGATTGGATAAAAACACAGTGATCACAGTTCACACCTGCAGTGAAGCCCCTCCCACAACAATTCACCAATAAATACTGGGAATATTCCCATCATCCTACAAGAGAAGGACAAACTCCAGGAGTAGCAGCTGAAATCTGTGTGACTGTTAAAGATGGAGTTTATTAAAGAGGAGATTGAAGACATGAGTGATCCAGAACCATCCAGAATAAAACATGAAGATACTGAGGAACAAATAGGTTGGTGTCCTTTCTTGATTCTTCATTGTTGACGATTTGGTAGATGTGAATTAATAAGCAGAATATGGATGATAAATGGTAGAGAAATACATCCAAATAATCATAACCTTGTATATAGCAGCAAACATATTTTTCCTATATTAACAAGTGAGTGACAGAACAAAAAGTAAAAGATCTGGGCCCGGTTCCCCGATAACGCTCACTCTTAGCGCACTAAGAAGACTCGAAAGATATATCTTACCAAAGTTATTTATGTTCCTAAGTGTGTTCCCCGAAGTGTCCCTTAGGAAGCTTCTTAACACGCTTCCTCTTATGTTCGACGTTACAAAGGCGCTGTCCCAAGTGAAGTGCTGAATTAGTTGGCATCGATTGCTCAGGAATCGATTTTCCACTTCACGCGAAGGTGCATTACGGCGTTAAGAAAGACAACACGTTCTATGCAAATGAAACATTCCTCAAATTATTCCAGTAGCATTTATTTTAACATAGTTTAAGTTATCAGTAAAATATAGACTATTAATTAAATTATCAAATTGTATGTAATATGTTCACACGAAATGTTGTGACGGGTAGACGAACTGGGTATCCCTCGTTAGTCATCCACCCTCCTTATCCCGTTGTGCCACTTTCTTGACATGGATTTAACGACTTCTAAAAATTATGTAATACACTTTTATATTAATTGTAAGGTACTTTACAATCATTATTGATTGGCAAGCAGCTGCAGTTACTTCTGTTTAATGCGGTTGTCACAGTGTGGTTCAGGCAGAGGAACGAGGAGTCCGGAGTATCGGTAAAGGGTACTTTTAATATATTTACAACACAGGCAAAAGGTCAGGAACACGGGCGCCACACGGGCTGGAGGGACATGGCGACACCGCCGGCGCCGGCGACCGAGGCAATGACGGGGACCCTGAAGACCGCGGCGGAGTCAGAGCGACCGAGGACCAAGGTGAACCCGGAGGGAGCGAAGAGCCCAAACCGAGCCCGCAGGACGGACCGACGAGGCGCAGCCAACGGAGGGTAGTCCCAAGGCGAGGGCGGGTCGATGAGGGACCAAGGGGGAACCGGGGGGACGAGGAAGCCTGGAGGAGCTGGTGGGCTGAGGGGCCACGGAGGAGTTGAGGGAGGTAGAAGCCAAGGTGGAGGTGATGGAGCGGAGGGCTGTGGCAGAGTCCATGGGGAGAAGGTTGGAGGAAGAGACCGGGGATCCATGGACCAGGCTGGTTTAGGGGGGCTGGAAGGTGGAAGAACTGATGGAAGACAGATGAGAGGAGGCGGGAGAGGGAGGCTGGGTGGGACCATGGTTTCGACCTCTGGCTGGACGGTCTCGGGCTCTGGCTGGACGTCTCGGGCTCTGGCTGGACGGTCTCGGGCTCTGGCTGGGCGGCGGTCTCTGGCTGGGCGGCGGTCTCTGGCTGGGCGGCGGTCTCTGGCTGGGCGGCGGTCTCCGGCTGGGCGTGGCTGACGTGAAGCTCTGGCTGGACGTGGCTGACGTGAAGCTCTGGCTGGACGTGGCTGACGTGAAGATCGGGCTGGACGTGGCTGGACGGGACCAGCAGTGAAGGCTTGACTGGGCTGGACGGGACCAGCGGTGAAGGCTTGACTGGGCTGGACGGGACCAGCGGTGAAGGCTTGACTGGGCTGGACGGGACCAGCGGTGAAGGCTTGACTGGGCTGGACGGGACCAGCGGTGAAGAAGGCTCAGCTGGTGGAGTGGGACTGGTGCCGTCATCGATGGTGAAGGGAGATCCGCAGGACACCAGCACCCACTCCACATAAGCTGCGAAGCTCCCCTGGGGACCCTTCCCAGACAACAGCTCTCTGGTGGCGGTGTTGAGCCCTGCATAGAGGAAGCTGCAGAGGCTGTTGTCCGGGAAGGTCGTGGCGGGAACGAGGCGGAGGAAATCCGCCAGATGATCCTCCAAGGGACGATCTTCTTGCTCTAAGCAGAGCAATTGGACTGCAACGAAGGAATCCATACTTTGTGGTCGGTCAATCTGTCACGGTGTGGTTCAGGCAGAGGAACGAGGAGTCCGGAGTATCGGTAAAGGGTACTTTTAATATATTTACAACACAGGCAAAAGGTCAGGAACACGGGCGCCACACGGGCTAACAACAAACATTGACCGACAAAGACTGAATGAACCAAGGGAACTAAATACAGGCATGAATCAAACATAACAAGGTGAAAACAGGTGACACAGATGATAATAACGAGGGACAGGTGGATAATGAGGGAGTGAGTTCAGGTGTGGAAACGAGGAGGATTCTGGGTAGTGTAGTGAAGGAGACGGTGAAGACGGAGATCGTGACAGCGGTATTGATTGCCATTGGTTAATGTTTTCAATAAAAAGCAACCTATCTACAATGAACAGAGAGAGAGAGTTAGATACAGAATATGGTGGGGAAGCAACGTAAAAAAACAAGGGCACCAAGCTTCTCGTCAGAGGAACTTGAAAACCTTAGGGGACCAGCTGGACTTCAGGGCTTAAAGCAAAATTCCACCGCGTTAGCCTGGCAAGCGCAGGTCTGAGAAGGTCCAGCAGCTCCATAATGAGTTGTCTTGGGAGGCGATTTTTTTTTTTTAATATAGCCACGTCAGGCAAAATGTCAAAAGGGCTTAAGTTTTGGCGAATAAAAAAATTGACATGGACTTAACGTCTTTGATTCAATACCAGGACACGTTGGATCGCTGCCATAGTTGGTCGCTTTACTGGACACCACCATGCTTACCCATTTATAGATCTTAGCCATTTAGAGCCAAATTGTTTGCCAGATTTTAATTATTAAAATTGATTGCCAATTTAAACGCTTTAATGACATTACGAAATAGCCTAGACTAATTACCACCATATTAGTTCTGATACCAAAAAAAGTCAACTTCATAAATAGGCCTGTTCCCATTGCGAACATATTTTATTATTAGTCTTAAAATGTCCATAACATAAAATCATTGTTGAGCCACAACATTGTCAACATACCATCTGCTCTGCGCTGATTTCTAAAGTCTGCACAGTGGCAGCAACTGGCGTCTTGAGCTCAAACAACGCTAAGAGAGAGCTTAGGAATGGCTAAACCAACCTTACGAAAGTGTGATTTACAGAAGATATAATTAGCATACGAACGTGTCGGGAATCGTGCTATAAGGTCAAGAGAGAGGTTAAGGAATAGGTTAAGAACTACTTAGCGATAAGAACGTTTTGAAGAACCGGGCCCTGATCTCTTGCTTTCTGCTATTAACGGTTCACTTGAACTGATTGAAACTGTATTTCTGTGTATGTTAGACCAGGTGAGAGTAAAAGAGCAAAGACAAGAACTGAATGAAGTGGAGGAGGAACATCGTAACTTTACAATTCAAAGAACAAAAGCCAAAAAGACGCACACCTGCACTCAGTGTGGAAAGAGTTTCTCATGGAAAGGAGACCTTAACAAACACATGAGAATTCACACTGAAGAGAAACCATATACATGCACTCAGTGTGGAAAGAGATTCACACGGAAAGAAGACCTTAAAAAACACATGAGAATTCACACTGGAGAGAAACCATATACATGCACTCAGTGTGGAAAGAGATTCACACGGAAAGAAGACGTTAACAAACACATGAGAATTCACACTGGAGAGAAACCGTATACATGCACTCAGTGTGGAAAGAGTTTTTCTCAAGCATCAACTCTCAGTTATCATCTGCACATTCACTCTGGAGAAAAAACATTTAACTGTGATCAGTGTGGTAAAGATTTTATTTCATCATCAAATCTAAAACAACACCTAAAAGTTCATTCAGATGAGAAGCCTTATGTGTGTTCTCTCTGTGGAAAGAGTTTTTCAAGGCTAGTCAGTTTTAAACTGCACCGGAAAACACACAGTGAAGTAAGAGATCATGTGTGTTGTGACTGTAGGAAGAGCTTTACTACATCTGAGCATCTGAAACGGCACCAACGAATTCATACTGGAGAAAAACCTTACAAGTGCTCATATTGTGACAAGAGTTTCGCTCAGTCTGGAACCCTGAATTCACACGAGCGAGTTCATACTGGAGAGAAGCCGTACTACTGTACTCACTGTGGAAAGAGTTTCACCCAATCAAGTAGTCTAGGGAAACATATTAGAAAGAATTGTTCTGTGTCACAGTGAGCAAATGATTTGTTAGATTCACATAAAGTAAATTTGTAGTCAACTAATAAACTACCGTTGCTGTCAATGCAACAAGATTTGTGTTTTATATGTTGGAGAACAAGAATATTATTGAAAATTATTTTAATTGAACACTTACTCAAAGAAATACCTAAATGAAAAGAGACTGGAAACAAATGCAGAAAAACAATATCAATCAGTTATTTGTTAACAAATGAAAGAATTCCCTGAATTTGATCAGGGTTTTTTTTATTTTATTTAATTTTTACATAAAGCCTGTTATTACATATACAGATGTAGCTATATCTGTACAATAACTATGTACAATAACAACAAATAAAATGACCATTTCACTTGCAATGTGTGATTTTGTGAGTAAAATGTTTCTACAGATCCAATAATTAAAATAAACTGAGATTCAGATAAAGCAAACGTATAGTGAAATAAACTTTAATTCTGTGACGTTAGTTTTGTGGAAGTTGTTTTATGAGTTGTAAACTGGACCAATCAGTACAGTGACATGTATCTGATACAATAAAGCCATTCCCCCTGTATCTCTCACTCCAAATCAAAGCAGTTTATAGTGTGAAACAAACTTTAGAGACCAAATTGTCCATCTTTTGCTGCTAATTATTTATTATATTTATATTATTTGAATTATAAGTAATTTGATTCATGTTCATATAGTTATTATTAGCCTATTATGGCATATTGCATGAGTTTGAGTTTATTCACAAAACCACTTCAAACATTGCAATAATACAGTTGGGGAACAGAATCAATTGGGTATAGTGAATGGGTCTCCCAAAGAAGCTAAAAAAGCTTATAGGTGGGGGCCCATGGTTTATGAAAGGGTATTGGTACAGACAAGGTATACACGGTTACCACCTGTAATCAGATGATGAGTAAATGCACGCAAAGTGCACTAGAACATACATAACAAAACATACATACAATGATACACATACATCCCAGTAATCCATGAGAAAACACATGCATATTAGATATAGGTTAAAATGAAATGCTTTTTTTAGTTGTCTTTTGTAGTTGGAGATAGAAGGCAACACCTTGAGGTCGTCATCAATCCCGTTCCAGATCCGCGGCCCCCTACAGACAACACTCATACTGGCGTGCGCATGTCGGCAACATTTTTCTAATATAAGTGGTTTGATTCTCGTTTGGTATATGTGTGCTGGGGGCTGGAGATAGGAACAAGACGACTCAATCTAGAGTTCAGCCTATTTACAATTTGAAACATAAGGCAGACATTATAATCTTAATTTAGCTCAGCTAGTCTTAATAACTCAAAGCTATAGAATAGAGGGCGGGTGGGGGGATTTATCTCTGACCAGGACAGAACCCGTATGGCTTTCTTTTGCAAGGATACAAGTTTTTTAAGACGACTTGTGAAGGTGTTGCACCATATCACATTACAATATGTGGTTCAAAGAGAGTTTTGTACAACATGAGAAGGGCAGACAGAGGAAGGAAATGTCTGATCTTATAGAACAAACCAACATACTTTGATAGTTTGTTTACAAGATGGTCAATATGACATTTAAAGTTAAAGTAACACTATGTAGTTTTTCTACCTTCATAATATATTTCCAAGACCCTTGTGATGGTACATTGACTTAAAATAAGTTAAATGATACGTCTGCCATAGCCTGACGGGGTCTGTATCGCTTTTACTGGCACTATGTAACTTCGGGTTTCAGGTAGAACCCGTGCACAAAAAGAACTACAAAATTGGACTGCTTTACGTCAAGCGCTACAATAGTCATTATTTCGTTTTTCTTCGTTTCTGATGTTGCAATACATCATCCTTTCATGAAATCATGTAACATACTCTACCTTGTCTGTGGACATCGTTCATTCTAAAGCCGGTGCTGGATAAACAGCGAGCGTCCATGCGACGGTAAGCTAAATTATTTACGACAGCGGCAATGGACAATTTTGTTTCCAACCTGTAGGGCGACCGAAAAGGAAAAGTTACTTGGTGTTACTTTAAGAGAGTCGTCAATGAGGACCCCCATACATTTAGTGGAATGCACTCACCTGCCCATTCATTTTAATCAGACAGTGAGCAGTGTTTTTAATTGAATTATTTTTTGTTCGATTTGAATAAAATGAATTTTTTTTTTGCTGACATATAATGACAGTTTGTTGCATTTAAACCAGGAGTCAACTTTGGTTAACTCTGAGTTGACTATATCTTGTAGAATATCTGGGTTCCTGTGTGGTGTAAATAAATTTGTGTCGTCAGCTAAAATGAATTTATGAAATATTTTAGAGGAATTTATAAAGTCATTTATATATAGAATGAATAAGAGTGGCCCTAAAATGGAGCCCTGGGGGACCCCAACGTTTATGGGCTTACAAGTAAAGTTATAATCATCGACATAGACATACTGTTCCCTCTCATATAAATAACTTCTGAACCATTCAAGTGCTAGACCTCTGATACCATAGTGATGCAATTTGTGCAATAGGATCTCTGTAACGGTCACCAGCTGGAGTGCCCTGGAGAGCCACCAGAGGGCACTCCACATCAGACTATTATCACTCCCTCACAAACTACATTTCCCATAACTCACGGCCCGGACTCATCGTCACTGATTGCATTCACCTGTGTCTCACTACCCTGTTATAGCTCGATTCCACCTGAGCAGTACGGTACAGTACGGTTCGGGTCAGTAAACCATGATCCGGCTAGCGTTTCCACCGCCAACAGTACCCTACTTGATAGGCGTGGTGTTTGCCGGAAAGAAGCAATCAACGTCATTTTCGTGCGAAGAAGAAAGCGACAAAGTAAACACCAATGGATGGCATATATCAGATATTGTCCTTGAATGTTTGTCACAAGAAGACAAGCACCGACATTAGGCATTTCTCAATACCAAGTACGCAAAGTTCTCAGCAGAAAGAGTCCCGAGGACGCGAGTCCGGTAATTCTCCAAATGGAACAGCGCATTCTTGAAAGCATCACTCAGCTTGTGACGTCACTCATTCCAGGCAATATGTGCATACAAATGTTGCAATAAACATTACAGTGACAATCTTGTAATAAAATAAAAAATGACAAAACTCAACCCTATCTTTTTTTGTTAAATTTCAGTTTTATTAATAATAGCCATTATAAAAGTATAAGTAAAAGGTAACGTTATAAGAAGCAACACAAAAAGAAATAAAGCAAACAATTCAGTCAAATATACAAATTCAGCGCTAGTCTAACATTAACGTTACAACGGAAAAGTTAAATAGCCTAAATATATAAAACTTCACTTAGCCCTCAGGCAAATCGATTGGCCAGGGAACGAATTATCGATTCACGAGACCAAAGATCACCCGTTAGATATACACAAGACGAATTACCACAACAGAGTCAGCGGCAAACGTCAGAACGACTAGCCGAGGAAAGGCTGTTCCAGGAGGGGAACATGAGCGCCGAATGCCCGGTGATCGCCTGGAATCGATCAAATTATCATAATCATTACAAATAAACCACAGATTTGAGCGTTAAACAACTACATTCTCGCCTGAAAAACTCTTAAAACTACATTTCGTGAAAGAATAACCGTAGTATTATATTCCAACTGTATATTAAAAAATGGCGCTTCTTATGTTGTCATTCCCCTTGTAGCACGCGCAAGTGACGATACTTAGGGTGACCAACTGTCCTGTTTTCCCAGGACATGTCCTGTTTTCACATAACAATATAACAAATTTCTATCCATACAGAGGAGGCATAACCTACTTTAAATGTATTGAAATTACATTCGCAGATTTAAAAATGGGATAATTTTAGCAATTTTTGTCATTTAGGTACAGTTCCAGTAAGCTAAGAAAGATTAATGCAATGAGCCAGTGGCTCTACAATGACGTTCGTAATGGCCTTCATGATCTTTCTACATATTCCATCCACACCAGCGGAGCATGAGCTCCTCAAGTCCAAAATGATCTTGAGAAGTTCAGTACTGTCTGTTGGTATCATGAAAAATGAATGAATGTGTATGTATGCAGGGTGTAATGACGGAGAGGAGGCAGTCGAATCCATCTGCAGCACTTTATTGAAACAGGTAATGAAACAAGGAATCACTGACATGAAACATCAAAGGAACACATAGCAACATGCAGCGTGGCAAAACAAGACTTCGCAATGAACATAGAACTAAGCAGTCCAGATAAAGGGTAGGTGATGATTAACAGGTGGGAGTGATGAGACTGAATGGGGAAACCAGGCAGGGATGGAACCTAATGATAGCAGAGGGGAATGATGGGAAGTGCAGTCCTAGAACTCAGGTGACAAGAAGTGTGTGAGAGAGGTGAAGGCGTGATCTCAGTGACAGCCGCGCACTCCGTGACACAGGGATATAATAATTGCCCTGCCCTATAACCCTCGCTTTGTCACAATAGGATAATAAAAATCTTATTGTGGCCTCACAGAACCATTGGGTTCCTCCAGATGCTGGCTTTAACATAAGATATCTTCCAGGAACCACTTAAATGTTAAAAGATCTTACAATAGCCTTTTTATAGAACTCAAGTTCCTTTAATTTCCCCCAAAGCACTTTGAGGTCTCATGGTAATGAAAAGGTGACTCCAGAACCTCTGAACTGAATACAAAGTGCTTAAAGGATCCCATAAGATCCAACAAGAACCGCAAAGATTGTCAATGCTCCACCAGTAACCCTACTATAGGAGAAAGAGCTTTGAGGCACTAAAATTACATGTTTAAGTTCATTGAGTATCCGACAGGATATTTGAGGCACCTTTAGATATTCCAGTGTACACACAAAAAACATCATGGCTGATTTTATGAATGGTTTAAATTAGTTAAAATGCCTGATGATCAGTGACTGTTTGGCTTAGTTTATATATTTTTTTTTATGCCAACCATAAGAGCTGTGAAAAATAAGCAATGAATCTAGGAATATATGACAAATACACTTATATCATAATCTTGTACAGCAGTTGTCATTCACATTTCGACTGTTAACAAGAGGGTGACAAAACTATCCTTTGGTACATCAAAATTATGATATTTGATCAACAGATTTCACCTGTTTTCTGTTACTAAATCAGGGTTCACTTGAAAATTCACATTTATCCTCCTTGAACTCATTCTAACAACTTAATGTTTTAATATTTTCAGACCCGATGGAAGTGAAAGAGCAAAGACAAGAACTGAAGTAAAAGTTGATGATGCTGTAGTTTGTTTCAGCCTGTTCACACCAATAAAACAATTTAATGTGCCAATTTACTGAAGATCTCAGACATCACCATAATGAATGAGCTGAAAACAGGGAACTTTTGGAGACAAAGAGGTTTTTCAGCAGCAGTTAAACATGATGACTCTGTACTTTTTAAATGCAGATTGGATAAAAACACAGTGATCACAGTTCACACCTGCAGTGAAGCCCCTCCCACAACAATTCACCAATAAATACTGGGAATATTCCCATCATCCTACAAGAGAAGGACAAACTCCAGGAGTAGCAGCTGAAATCTGTGTGACTGTTAAAGATGGAGTTTATTAAAGAGGAGATTGAAGACATGAGTGATCCAGAACCATCCAGAATAAAACATGAAGATACTGAGGAACAAATAGGTTGGTGTCCATTCTTGATCCTTCATTGTTGATGCTTTGCTAGATGTGAATTAATAAGCAGTATATGGATGGCAAATTATAAGAGAAATACATCCAAATGATCATAACCTTTATAGCAGTTGTCAAACATATTTTAACTATATTGACAAAGAATGACAGAACAAAAAGTGAAAGATCTGATCTCTGTTGCTTTCTGCTATTAAATAAGAGTTCACTTGAACTGATTCTTATTTCTGTATTTCTTTACGTATTTCTGTGTATTTTAGACCAGGTGAGAGTGAAAGAGCAAAGACAAGAACTGAATGAAGTGAAGGAGGAACATCGTAACTTTACAATTCAAAGAAGAAAAACCAAAAAGCTACACACCTGCACTCAGTGTGGAAAGAGTTTCACACAGAAAAGAAACCTTAACACACACATGAGAATTCACACTGGAGAGAAACCGTATACATGCACTCAGTGTGAAAAGAGTTTCACATCTTCATCAGGACTCAAGTATCATCTGCACATTCACTCTGGAGAAAAACCATTTAACTGTGATCAGTGTGGTAAAGATTTTATTTCATCATCAAATCTAAAAAAACACCTGAAAGCTCATTCAGATGAGAGGCCTTATGTGTGTTCTCTCTGTGGAAAGAGTTTTTCACGTCTGTTCAGTTTTAAACTGCACAAGGAAACACACAATGAAGTGAAAGATCATGTGTGCTGTGACTGTGGGATGAGCTTTACTAGAACTGATCATCTGAAACTGCATCAACGAATTCATACTGGAGAAAAACCTTACAAGTGCTCATATTGCGACAAGAGTTTCACTCAGTCTGGACACCTGAAATCACACGAGCGAGTTCATACTGGAGAGAAGTCGTACTACTGTACTCAGTGTGAGAAGAGTTTCACCCAATCAAGTAATCTAGTGACTCATATTAAAAAGCATTGTTCTGTGTCACAGTGAGCAAATGTTGTTGTTGTGAATGCCACAAGAATTGTGTTTTATATGTTGGAGAACAAGAATATTATTGAAAATTATTTTGATTGAACGCTTACTCAAAGAAATACCAAAATGAAAAGAGACTGGAAAGAAATGCAGAAAAACAATAACAATCAGTTAATAAATTAAACAATTCCCTAAATGTAATCTTTTTTTTTAGTTACATAAAGCCTGTTATTACATATTGTCAGGGTTTTGTCACTTCTGTCTAGTCTATTTCTTGTTTTTGTGACAGAGCCCCCCAGATAGCAAAAAATATCCGCACGGCTTCGTTTTGCCGCCGGCCCTAAGCTGTCGGCTATAGGTGCGTCTCGCTGGCGGGGAGCTTACGTTTGCCGCCGAATTCGTCACGCCCATTTTTTGCGAGATGCCGCCGGCGAATAGCTGGCGGGCCGCCGGCTTCATTTTCTCTGGCGGTTGCCTCCGTCTAATGGACCGCGGCCGGCCGGCGGCAAGCCGCTTTGAAATACAAGGATTTCTACTCTCAAAATCGACCAGCCATGGCTTATTTTTTTTGCTCCAAAGCCATTAGGGTTTTTTAGGCTATAACAGATTTGACTCTTGATTCCATTATAAGGTTTAGGAAATGACATTTTAAATTACTTTGAAACTCTGAAGATCATACAGTAATATAGGCTATGTATATTTAATTATTTTATGCAGGTAAAAATTTTACATTTCTTTGATTGATGCACATTTGAGACATGCACCAATAAACCAAAAATTATTTGGAATTGGCAATAAACTTACTTGGCAATAAATATCTTTCTGATTAGATTTTAAAATAGATATTTAATTCATGGTATGAACAATTTAGCAGATTATTTTTTAAAGGCAATTAAAAAAAATCTAAACACATTATAAATGTTAAAAATGTATTGCTAAAACCCATTACAAAGACTGTAAACTGTGAAGTAGCCTACTGAATTGGGGAGTTAGACCGTTAAACAGTTTTGCACCATTGGTGTGTTCAGGATTTTTTGGACGGGGCTAAAACAGTGGCTCGATGACGCACTGCAGGAGCCCCTGAGGCTGGCTCGTGGCTCGCACATTGCGCATCAGTTGACGGGCTTTGGTTATGGATTTGCCGCCGTTAGATTAGAACACTTAAATAGCGTGGTGTTACACACTCCTGTACAGTCGCTGGCGGTATGCACCTACAAGTTGGTTACAACTTACAATCCGCCATTAATCAAGAGAAGAAGAAGAAGAAGAAGATTGCCGAAGTCACTACAGGCTACAGTTTGCTAGCTAGCAAACATCGACTACCGTCGTTTAAGTAAGTATATGTTTCACTTTTGTGTAACGCAATATTATGTTTACATTGTTTTAGTTAATATTTTTAAAATATCCAAGTTAGTAATCTTTGTTTTTGCAGTATGCTGCTAGTCCAGTAGCTAGAGTGGCTAACGTTAGCAAGTGTTAGCTAACACATGCTGTTTTGCCTTTGTTACAGGGCACACTGAGGTTAAGCAATGTTGCTAGTAACTGTTACATGTAGAAATGTAATTAGCTACTTACAGTAGTTAGCCAAAGCTTCACATCTAGAAAGACTACGTATAACTTAAGTTTTTTTCAAGTTTTTTTTCTAACAAAACATAACATAATAATGTATATAGGTTGTTTAATAAATTATTTTGTTTGTCCGAACAAGTATGCTGCTAGTTCATTTCACAATGTAGCTACAGTGGTTAATATTGGTTCTCTTTGATCACTGCAGCAAGCTTTATGGAAAAGAACATGTGACATACAACATGCATGGATTGATTTGGTGCACCTCATACAAGATGCCAAAAATCATGGTGTCCTTGATAACATCTCATGCTTCCCATTTGAAAACTTCCTTGTGTGCCTGAGTAAACAATGGGAGAAAGTCATCGCTCAGTTATTGGCCCTTGGACTCCCCTGGCACCTCCTGTACAGCATGAAGTTTTCTGCTATGAAGGTATATTCTAGGCCTATATTAGTGTCCAGTGTTTTAACAGTATTGAAAATAGTGCCTTTAGTTGTATATATATATATATATATATATATATATATATATATATATATATATATATATATATATAATTTTTTTTTTTTTTTTTTTTTTTTTATGTAGATTTCCAGAGACTCCAGAATGAAAAACAAGACCTGAGAGAAAGCAATGCATCAGCAGGTGAGAACATGCACTCTTTCTTAAATTTAACTTTTTTGTGTGCGTCCAAAATTACCATATGCCTTTTATTTTGTAGCTTCAGATGACAGCGGCTCACTTCGAGAGCAGGTGAAGCAAGTTGGGACAATGTTGAAGATGTTTGCTCGCACTGGGCAATCAGGTACAACTCGCAAACAACGCAGGCGTTGGTTTAATTCCCACTGGGGCCCATCTGTACATGTAGTAGACCTAGATATAACTGTCATAGTTTAGTAGTTGAGAGGCCAGGACTGACTACTTTATTCTTTTATTCTGGGACCCCCTGTAGGTGCAGATCAGACCCCAATGCTGCGACGTCTTGGAGAGTTTGGTGATGTTGTGCGTAGCATGGACAACAAAATGGACACTTTGCTGCAACATTTTCAGTGCCAATGTGTCTGTTGGAGAGTTATCCCTGCCAGGAGATCCGTTACTCCCCCTAGACACCCAGGAAGATTTGGCGTTACTTGACAACAGTATGAGGCAGGATAAAGAGCTCCAGGAACAATTTGTAAGTGTTCTGATTTCGTTTATAACGCCATAGGGTAATCTAAAAAGTAAAATTAAGATTGTACACTGCATATTCTACAGTCTGAATCCACAGCCTGTTACATTTTAAATTTATGAGAAGCTTCAGAGAAATGTAATTTGTTACACTTTTTTTGTAATTTCAGCTTCGGTTTTTGGAAATCAAATGCGGGAGGGACCTAAAGACAACCGTGTGGCGAATACTTCAGAGTATCTTCTCTGATCACCTTTCCATCAATACAATCTGGACTGGTGTAGGGGATAAAGCATGTTTTAGAGACATGTTCCTGAAGACCATTGTTCAAAGTAAGTTGGATATTTTTTTTTTAATATTTAAGTAGATGTGTATGACCATATGCTATTCAAATAGAATGACAGATCTGTATTTTCTACAGGAGCCATCCGGAAGAACCCGGCGACACAGGATGCCACTGATGAGGAGATCCAGGTTAACGTTATGCGTTACCTGAAAGGAGCATCTGACCGTGAAGGTGGAAAAAGGTGCCGCACCGCTGAGAGGGACCCACAGCCGACCCCTTAAACCTTGTTACAGTGTTTAACTATTCTATTTTTAAATATAGCTTGTAAATCCTAGATTATACATCTAATACTTGATATCTGCACATTATCTGGTATCAAATATTTTACTTACCGTGACTTCAGTATTGGCTTATTTAATTCTGTCAGTGCTTAACGATTCTATTATAGTTTGTAAATCCTATTTTATGCCTGATATTTGATATTGCACATTAACTAGTACCAAAAATTCTACTTTCATTCCATCAGTGTGCTTAAAGGGATACTCCACTTTTTTTTGGAAATAGGCTCATTTTACAATTCCCTCAGAGTTAAACGGTTGAGTTTTACCATTTTCAAATACATTTAGAAGAATATCAGTAACCAGACAGTTTCTGGTCCCATTGACTTCCATAGTCTATCGAAGTCAATGAGACCAGAAACTGTCTGGCCACTGATATTCTTCTAAATGTCAGAAAATCAGCTGAATGTATTTGAAAATGGTAAAACTCAACCGTTTAACTCTGAGGGAGTTGTAAAATGAGCCTATTTCCAAAAAAGTGGAGTATCCCTTTAACTGTTATTCTATTAAACATAGCTTGGAATACTATACCAAGCTATATCTCTGATAATTGATATTGCACATTACCTGGTACTAAATATTCTACTTCATTCCGTCACAGTGCTTAACTGTTATTCTATTGTTAAAAATAGCTTGTAAATCCTTGTGCCACAGGTCAGCATTGCAGTTATAATGGTATATTTTACTCTAGAGGTTTTACTCTGTTATTACCAATTCACCTATTGTTAGTAATGACTTGTAAATATGATGTTATACCTCAAATTATTTGGTATCCTTCACTTTCTTTTGTACCAAATATCCTCATTACTTGAGTTTACTGGTAATTCTTTTAATCCCAGAGCTGACCTCTTTATATTATTACCAAGTATTGTAAGTGTTACAATAGTGTTTTTTACAAGTGTTTTTTTAACCAAAATTTAATTGGAAATCTGCATGTTAGTGTGTGTGTATTTGTATTTTTCTGTTATATTTCAGTGATCTGACATCTTGTTTTAATTACAGTTACTGTACTTTGAAATGTGAAATTAAAATGCCAAATGGAAATGTGTCTGGTTTGATCAATCATTATTCTTGATAAACTGCATGCTATAAATATTAAATATATATATATATATATATATATGCAATAAGCGGCGGGGCAGCTCGCTCGAAAATAGCGTTTGCCTCCGACGGGCCGCGGAAGGTCCGCCTTCGGTAGAACGGCGGCTGGCCTGCGGGCCGGGCCGCGGAACGAAGGCGGTAGGACGGCGGCTGCCGCTTTTAAAAAGCGGCTGCCGCCGGCGGTGCGCCGTCAAACGTGTTTGCGATTTCGCCATTCTGACGCTTCTACTGCCTCCGGCGCGCCGCCGGCGGTCCGCCGACTCATTGCTATCTGGGCCTGACACTCCTGTTTTGTCTTGTCTGTGCCTTGTTTCATGTGCTTTCATGTCTTGTCTTTTGCTGTGTAGCACACAGCTTGTGTTTTACACTAGCGGTGCTCTTTCATGTTGTCCTCATTAGCTGCGTGTTCATACGTGTGTTGGACATCGGCTGCGGCTGGATGTAACCGATCGGCGAGAGTTGCCGCTTGCAGGCGGGAGAAGCTGCAAACGGAGACGTGAAGTCGGACATTTTCTGGTTCCTGTAGAGACCGCTCATGTGGTGTTTATATACTTTACCACAGCTGAAGTGAAATAAATGCAATATTTGTCGAATACACACGTTTCAGATACGTTTCCATTTAATACTTTATGCTTAATACAGCATCGGTTTGTACAAGAATAAGTTCAACAACACAAAAGCCTACTCTTTAAATGATGTAGTGGGGTCTATGTTTTTTAATCAGCTTTATTTTGATAAACATGACACAATATAACATCGCCTACAAAAAAATACATTAGTGAAACTGAAGGTGTTCGAATAAACACGAAACATGTGGCATACGCCACAGTCACGTAGCGTCGGTGCTGTATCAAGTCGACAAAATTATTTTTGTAATAAATTTTTGCCATGCACTGCTTCAAGTCAGCCACCGACCGATCTGCTCTCCTGTCGATTGTGTAGCCCCTCCCATCTTGTTACCTGATTATCGATTGATTTGCCCTACCTGTCCTCCCTCGTTACCTGCTTTGTTTGCTCTCCCTATATATTTTCCTTGTGTTTTCAGTCCTGTGCTAGGACGTCATCTTTATGAAATACAACAAGAAGTAGGAGTAGGAGTAGTGAGGATAACTAAAAGAAGCACTAAGAGGAAAATATTTTAACAAGATTAAGGGTTGGACATACTATGCTGAATAAAACCTAAAAATAATAAATAAACATCCAACAGGATTATGTGAGCATTGTGGAGTAGACGAATCAGTAGAACATGTTATTTGTGCTTGTCAAAGGTATACTAATGAACGAGAAATAATGAAAAATGAACTTGATGGGAATGAATGAAAAATAGAATTACTTATGGACTAGAGAGTTTATTTCTTTATCTCAAGAGAACAGAGCTGATTAAGAGAATTTAGAGAATTATTATTATTTTCTCAAAT